>JACRYM010000052.1:0-169889 GCA_014839905.1 Aphanoascus verrucosus
CCCAACCCGCCCTCTCCTCCCTGGCCCTGCAGCACCCCAACTCCCCCATCCCATTCACCGTAATTATCTTTGAAATCTCCTCCTCCCCACCAACATGCGCCGGCAATCTAAACAGCGGCGCAAAATCCTCATCATTCGGATACGCCGCACGATGCTCATGCAAATGATGGATCTTCGTACGCATAATCGCCCGCGCCGTCGCCAGGATGACATTGCCGTACCAGCCGGAAGTGTAGATGTCGCATGTTGGGCGGGGTGAGGGGACTTCTACGCCTTCCAGCATTGCAGGCCGGGGTACAGATGTGGAGGACGGCGGGAGCATGCGTGCGGTGATGAGGGGGTCGTGAATGTCGCAGATCATCCATGTTTTGCCGTCGCGCGCAAGGGGTGGGTGGCCCGTGAAGATGTGTGAGGTTTGGCCGGCAAGGGTGTCGCCGAGGAGGTGGGAGCGGCGGGGGAAGGTGTAGCGGCGGCCGGAGATGGGGGCGGTGGAAGGGTCGGGATTGCCGTCGGTCGTGGTGGTAGGGAAAATGTTTTGGTGGTGGGAAGGGTCCTTGAGAGCTTCGAGTTCTGGGTCTGGTGGGACGCGGAACATGAGTGTTTGATAGACACGGGCTTCCGGAGTGGTACGTGGATCGTAGCCGAAGCGCAGGATAGCGTCGCGCCAGGGTCCGGAGCGGAAGATGTAGCCGACGTAGGGGATGGCGGAGCGCAGGGTGGATTTTTCTTCGCTGGTGGTGAGGTGGTTGCGGATGCCGCGGCGGGTCCAGGCAGGGCGGTCTGCGAAGAGGTTTTGGAGCAAGGTGATTGTGTGTTTGAGGCCGGAGTCGAGGGTGTTAATGGGAGGGAGTTCTTCGCTGGGTTTGGTGGGGACGGAGGGCACGTCGCAGGGGACGAGGTGGGTGAGGATTTTGGTGATTTGTTGAGTGTTGATGGTCGTGGGTTCGCCGGAGGGGTCGATTGTTTGTTTCACGGACGGGTTTTGGCGGTAGCTATACTTAAATGGTAATTCGACATGGCTAAAAGACGGCGGTGGAACGATATCCACGTTCGATGTAACACCTTTGCCCATATCGATATCGAATTTTTTCATTTTCTCGACTGGATTGGTAGTTAGCGATAAGCATCGCAAGCTGAGTAAGTGGTTTCTTACATTCAAATGGCAAGATATTCTCGCGGAATTTAGTCATAAATGGACTTGCGGTGGTGGAATATACGAAATCAGGTATGCCTATATCCAATGTCAGCATCGATGTTGCTTCTCAACCTCTACCAGGAAGAGCACTTACCCCTAAACACATGAGTCTTCTCAATTCGCCCAACAACCTCAACCTCGTAGTGACCAACGTTGTCCCTCAGACGACTGATCAATTGTTTCGCATCTAAGTTTCCGCATGGTGAAGATGAACTACTTGACTGAGCAGCAGGATCGTCCACAAACGGATCCTGAGACCCTCTTTTGCGCTTGCGACCCGTTCTCTTGGGTACAGTAACCCTGAGCAGCATGTTGTTTGACGGCTTGGATGTCGAAAACAGCGGCCTGCTCATCCCATCTTCTGGATTGAGGGATAGAGTCGCGCTGGCATTTGGTTTCGTTGGGTCCAGAATCTAGATATTTAGGTCAACGAAGTTTTAAAGATAGTGGGCGAGTGTATAGATTACCTCTGCAATCCCAGGGCCGCGCTGGAGAGACTCGATGGCGCGGTCGACGTTCTTTACAACGCAGGGGTGCTCAACGTTAATGATTTCTCGGGATGGGATGGTGAACCAGGGGGCGCTGGTTGAGCTTTTCCAAGAAGTCATGTTTGCTATTGTGCTTGGTATATTGCTGAGCTGGGAATCATAGCAGACTTGATAAATTGAGAAGCATAAATCACTTCAAAGGATGGTATCAAATAGATCAGTCAGTCAGATTGTGCATATGTTGTTCCAAGATAGCACGAGAAGTGCACGCTTGCCGTATTCTCCGCAGATATCGATCGTTTAATAAGTAATGACTAGATTCATGTTAGCACTCTGATATCAAACTTCAGGCAGACAAACTCACTGTATGTTATCCCGAGAATCTCTTTGACCCGGAGCTAACTAGAGTGATGAAGTGCAGTCGAAAACCTCTCCACGTGACCACACTGTGGCGCACCCAGATATCACGGCTAGCGCGTTATCTAATGAAACACCAAACACTAACTAAGGGAGTGAGCCCGCGCAGGAAATTAAGTCGAGCTCCCTGATGGGCTGCATCAGCCTTGAAGTTGCTGGATGTTATGGAACCCCCCAAGCTGCGAATCCCAACAGCTGCACTCCTGGCTTCGATCTCGCGGACGCCGCCGTCTGCCGTCTGTCCTAACCACGATCACTTCTGCCTCTGCACGCCTGTTCTCGGTGACACAGACTCTCCATCCCGACTGACCCATCATCTCCACCACCGCTCTGGCTGGCTTGGAGTCTCCTCCCCACCTCCCGTCTGCCTTCCCCGGCTACAGTGTTAGCGTCAGGTAAATTCGTTGGAAGAGCTGAAAAAACACAACGGCTTGATCACGACTCGTCTCAATTGTCGCTCTTCGATTCATCTGAGGTATGTTGTGGTCTGTGTTGTTGTTGTTGTTGCTCGTCATCTGTTTACATGCATGCTGCGTTGATTGAGGTGGTCGTCGTTCTGCTGCCCGAGTGGCCGGTGACTTCACACACCTCGATTTCAACCACCACTCCTCCGCTCGCTCTCCTTCTTCTAACCTCAACTCCTCTCCCTCTCAACTCTTTTCCTTTAAGCTCCATGTCGACGTGATAGCCCGATTCTCTTTGTGCTGACTTATTAACGTGGTTCCTCCTAACCAGGCCCTCGATCGCACTGGGTTCAGAACATCCGACCACACGCACACTCACGCGGTGCCTCTTCTGTGCGCCGCGAGACCGACTCGCTGTCCCACCGCCCTCCTAGCCGAGTATAATAGATACCGTGGTGGATAGATACACGTTCAATTCTACTCCTTGCATGTGGACGGAGCACTGTTAGCGAAGATGAAAGGCTTCAGGCAGAGAGTGGTATGCCGATTCCCCCGGACCTCGCGTTGCTTGAGAGTTGTCTACGAGTCTCTGCGCCCGGACAAGCAAGGATATCATGAGTAACAAGAATAGCACGAACAGCTTGCACGCGCCAAAGACTCGAACAAGTCTTCGAAAAAGAAAGATTCGTCCTCTTCCGCCACGCCCGCCGCAACACCCGTTTCCACCCCATCGGGCCAAGGCCCATCTCCCACAAACTCCAACCATGCAACTCCCAATTCGTCTTCGACAACAATAAATGATACAAAAGGGAAGGGCGCGGGGCCGCCTGACAACGGTGGACACCCCTCGATGACCATTCACCACAATGCGCACGTCATGCCAAACCCTACTTCCGCGCCCCATCACTTCAATCCCCCGCAAACACTGGGAGGTCTGCACCCCGGGCAGATGTCTGCGAATGGACCCGGCACACCAATGCGAGGAGGTCAACAGATTGCTCCCAGTGTTATTATCAGTCCTAGCGCACCGGTATGTTCTTACTTGCCCTTTGTCGCTGCCCTTGAATCTCCTTGAACCCTGCGTCTCCCGCCAGTTTCACCCAAGGCGACGTTTAGCCTATACCGCCCCTTTCCAAATTCTCTTCTCCGTGCTTGATTTCCCTGGTTCATCAATTCCCTTTCGCAGGGGTATTTAAGGTCCCGTTCTGGTCAGATTTTCTCCGGCTGTTTGGCCTTGCATATCCCCTGGTTTCTGCCCTCTCAGAGCCCTCGAGCCAAGGGCAGTACGAGCATTATCATAACCTCCCATTCCCTTCGCTTTAGACGACGGGTGTCCTTGGTTTTTATTACGCTCTTCTGCTCTGGCTAAGGGCGGTATCAAACCCCCATCGTCCTTCCCGATTGTCCTATGTTTGCCCCCTAAGCCTCGTCCAGTCACTTCCTCTGCAATCCTTACCTGATTTACTCAGACGGCCTCACGAATTGACTCGCCTCATGTGATTCTTGGCCCTTCACCTTGATTCACGTCCGAGATTGTTCATTCACATCTCTCACTCCCTTTTCCGTCCTAAACTCAGCTTTCGTCGCTTCACTTCCTTCACTTCATATAACCATTCCCCTCCTGTTCTGTTCGTCTCAAGTGAGGATTACTGCTCTCACTTGGCTCTCACTTCACTTCTCGTCTAGATCCGGGGTTCAAATTCACTTGCACGCCAGCATCCTCCCGTCGCATATAAATTCTTACTTTCCCGTCCCATTCCTCCTTCCTTTCACACCATCCTTCTTCACTCGTCTCATTTTCTCTCCATTTCTTTCATTCATCAATCACCATCACCCGGCCACTTGTCACATTTCTTCTTGTTCAATTCACTATCAATCACTGTCTCCTCCTACTCGTCTCAATTGTCTTTCGTCTCTTCATACAACACCACAATGTCTTCTCCTGAGGAACCTTCTGAGCCCTTCTCACAGCTGACAATGGGTCCTTCTTCCTCACAGCATGTTCCCCCTCCTGGAGCCGCCGAAACGATGCCGGGGGATCTTCAGCCACCGAAATTGGGGCAGAAATCTCACGCATTTGATCGATTGCATACGACTCCGAGGGACGTTCCTGAGGGAATACGCACGCCAAAACGTCAGCACTCCTCGCGTTTTGATATCTCAGACCAGCGCCAGAGAGACTTGGAAAAGCTGCCTGGATTTCACGAGGTACCACCGAATCGTCGTCAAGATCTCTTCATGCAGAAGATTGAGCAGTGCAACATTATCTTCGACTTTAACGACGCGACTGGCGACATGAAATCCAAGGAAATCAAGAGACTCGCATTGCACGAACTTCTGGACTATGTTGCTAACAATAGATCCGTTATCACCGATCCCATGTATCCAAAAGTCGTTGAGATGTTTGCCAAGAACCTGTTTCGACCAATCCCTCCTCCAGTAAACCCTCAAGGAGACACGTTCGATCCTGAGGAAGACGAGCCAGTTCTCGAAGTTGCCTGGCCGCATATTCAAGTCGTCTACGAGTTTTTCCTTCGGTTCATTGAGAGTCAAGATTTCAACACCAATGTCGCGAAAGCCTACATTGATCATCATTTTGTTTTACAGGTGAGCGTTGATCGTCGATTTGGCTGTGAAACTTGCAACTGACTCAAGGTTGTCTAGCTCTTGGAATTATTCGACTCGGAAGACCCTCGAGAACGCGATTTCCTTAAAACTACATTGCATCGCATTTACGGAAAATTCTTAAATCTTCGTTCGTACATTCGCAAATCGATTGGCAACGTGTTCTTCCAGTTCATGTACGAGACTGAGCGCTTCAATGGCATCGCTGAGCTTTTGGAGATTCTCGGATCCATCATTAATGGCTTTGCTCTTCCGTTGAAACCGGAGCACAAGACGTTCCTGACTAGGGCGTTGATTCCACTTCACAAAGTCAGGAGCTTGAGCATGTACCACCCTCAGCTGGCTTACTGCATCGTTCAATTTCTCGAGAAGGACTCCACTTTGACTGAAGAGGTACTTTGTCTTTTCCGTCTCCTTGGAATTCTAGACTAACTTTTGACTTAAGGTTGTGCTTGGGCTTCTCCGCTTCTGGCCAAAAACGAACAGTACCAAGGAGGTCATGTTCCTGAACGAAGTTGAGGATATATTCGAAGTCATGGATCCTGCAGAATTTGCCAAAGTCCAGGAACCTCTTTTCCACCAGCTGGCCAAATCCGTCGCTAGTCCTCATTTCCAGGTACGCTCTATCAAGGTTTCGCCCATTGCCTCATACTGACTTGTTAGGTTGCGGAACGCGCGTTGTACTTTTGGAATAACGAATATTTTTGCAATCTGGTTGGCGACAATGTGGAAATCATACTCCCAATTATGTTTCCCTCACTTTACGAAAATTCGCAGGGGCACTGGAACAGGTTCGTGTCCTTATCATATAGTAAAGCTCTCTGCTCGTGCTTACGCAACATAGGACTATCCATAGCATGGTCTATACCGCGATGAAAATGTTTATGGAAATCAACCCACAGCTATTTGATGACTGCTCCCATGAATACCGCGAACTCCAGAATAGTGCGCCGGCGCGTGAACAGAGCCGAAAAGCGAAGTGGGAACGACTTGAGGAGATGGCAAGAGTCCAGCAAAGCAAAGGCAAATCCGTCTGCCGTCCTGCCAAACCTCTCGCGAAACTCCCAACTCACCAAGAGGACCCTGAACTCCTTACCCAGGATAACCGCCAGCGACTTAATGCATTGAAGCTACAGGATGAGGGTGCTCCGGGTAAGGATGCTAACCAACCCCGATTGCCGGAACAAGGGGGGCAAACTTCGGTTAGTGGCTCGCGTGCTGGTTGATATACTTCCAAACGATATTCCTCCTCTTATTTGGCTATATCCTTTGTCACTTGAGAGACCATATTATTGATGTCTTTAGCCGCTGTGATTCTAACGTTACGGACGTTCTGATTCAGAGACACCGACGTGGATCGCTCGATGATTCTCGGGGTCGGCGAAGTGGAGGCAGCACCGGACATAGAAGACGTGGCGAACGACGGAGATCTGTTGGGAGCGGCAGTGGACCGTCGCCATCGCTGTCGTCGTCGACCACAGCAGTTACCCGTAGTAACTCTACCAGCGACATCATGCGAACGCTTTGAAGGCATTGTTCCTTGTGATGAAAAACTCAGACATTTTGCTGATCTGTACAATGATGACATTTGGCATGAGCAAAGCTGCAATGACAACCCGTGAATTGTGTTACCCATTTCTTCCTTTCCTATTGCACTGGCCTCTCTTGCTTTGTTTATGCCCCTGTTCCCCTTTTTTTATGCTCCGCTATCCCTGGTTTCTTGTGTAAGGGACCTGCATTTGGACTTTCTCTGCCTTTTTCCCAATTTACTATTTTTCTACCGACCATGACTATGGAAAATAGGACTGCTTGGACTGATTCTAGACTGCGTCGGGTTGGGGGAAAACCGGTGCGGACGGCGTTGCCATTTGTGTTTTTTTTTCTCCTTGGTTTGGGCGACCGTTTACGACCCTTTTTGAGTTTGCCTTTTTCAGATACCTTCAGAAATGGATTAATGCTATTGCATTTTAGCGGGCTTTCAAAAGCATTGCAGTGGTATATGTGCGCATCATTGGGTTACATCGACATCTGGTGTCCAGGTTGCCTGGTTAATGACTCCAGAAGCCCCAGGTTCAAAGAAAGCGGAAGGCATCAGAAGGAATGTCTTCGATTGGACGCATTAACGCGTTGGCAGTTTCTTAGCGCGCGGGACGCGGCAGACCGGAGGATAGTTTCTCCATAATGACGCTAGCGCGTCGATAAGCCGGGAGGCTAAGCCTATCTGAGCCTAGTGAGTTTCACAGGGTCTGAGCAATCCCCCCAGCTCTCGACCCAAAAGTTCCTCCTCCTCATCTTTCTCCGCGTTCATGAAGCGATATCTAGCACGGGCACAACCTCTCCACTCACGCACGCCCCATTCACGCTTTCAGATGCCCGGGAGAGTTACTGGATATACTCACCATTCTCCATTCCATACTCTACCGTGCATTTAATCCATTTAATTACTTGCAATCACAACTCCTACCTAGGACGGAAACACACGGCTCACGCTCTTGAATGGTGAAGCTTTTTGACCGAATCTTGGTTTGTTCTCCAACGCCTCGCGACGTGCCGGCCTCAGGGCCTGGCGATGAATTCGGTCCGCTTAGTACGACGGGGAGAAGATTGCTTCTCCGTCTAATCCGCAGCCATGGACCGCGAGATCGTGGAGCGCAACATTGACATTTATGCTACGAAGCTGGGGGATCCGGCGATTGGTATGAGATTAGATTATCTGCCCGTTTACGCGCGTGTTTTCGCGGTGATGTTTGACTCCGGTGTTCATTGCTGACGCGTGTGCGCGTCGCTGGTTTAGAATCTAGATTCAAAACGAATGTAGCGGTTGAGCTGCGCGACTCGCTCGAGCAAATATGTTCCCCGCCGACGTATGCCACTTTCCTTGCGAAGCTATGGCCGGTCTTCAAGAAGATATTGAAGGGCGAGCCTGTGTTCGTCAGCATGTCCTGGGAACAGGTAAGTTGAGGGCGCGCGACACCCTGGCTGGCGCCGTGCCGTTTGAGGGTTCTGACGAATTCCGTATCCGTAGAAACTCCGAAATTGTATTCTAGAGATCTTACACCGGCTACCGTTAGACTTCCCCGACGTCGATCCTTACGCTGCGGATATGGTGGACCTCCTGATGGAACTCGTTCGGGTCGAAAACGAAGAGAACGCGGTCCTCTGCATGAAGACGATCATGGATCTTGAACGGCGACAGATCAAAGCGACACAAAGCAAAGTCCAGCCCTTCCTGGAACTTATTCGCGATATGTTTGAAGGGATGGCACAAGTTGTGAAGGATACCTTTGATACGCCGGTCCAGGGTTCAACGCCGGGAATGATGCCGTCGACACCTGGTCCTCAGAACTTTCAGTCACCAAGACCTAGCTCACCCGCAACTTCGGTTTCGGACCTCGCACCCGATCAACAAGGAAATCAGCAGCTGCTCAGGGGTATGCAGTCGTTCAAGGTCCTCTCCGAGTGTCCGATCATCGTCGTCTCGATATTTCAGGTCCACCGTAACTTGGTTCCGCAGAACGTTAAGGTGTTCGTCCCGCTCATCAAGGGCATTTTGCTTCTTCAGGCAAAACCACAAGAAAGAGCCCATGCTGAGGCGGCCGCCCAGGGAAAGATATTTACAGGCATCTGCAAGGAAATAAAAAATCGAGCCGCCTTTGGAGAATTTATTACGGCGCAGGTCAAAACTATGAGTTTCCTAGCCTATCTGCTGAGAGTGTACGCCAACCATCTACAAGATTTCCTTCCATCGTTACCAGGCGTAGTAGTGCGGCTGCTTCAGGATTGTCCGAGGGAGAAATCGAGTGCCCGGAAGGAACTTCTCGTCGCTATTCGGCACATTATCAATTTTAACTATCGCAAGATTTTCCTCAAGAAATTAGATGAACTTTTGGACGAAAGGACTCTAATCGGTGACGGACTAACGGTGTACGAGGCATTACGACCATTGGCCTACAGCATGTTGGCAGATTTGATACACCATGTCCGAGATTCGCTGAACCGTGATCAAATCCGCCGGACTCTCGAGGTTTACACGAAGAATCTTCATGACGATTTCCCCGGAACGAGTTTCCAAACGATGAGTGCGAAGTTGCTGTTGAATATGGCTGAGCGGATCTCCGGGTTGGAAGATAAACGTGAGGCTCGATTCTTTTTGATCGCCATTCTTGACGCCATAGGTGATAAGTTCGCTTCCATGAACCGTGAACTAAAGAATGCGATTAAGGTGTCGAAGCAAGTAAAGATCAATCCGGACGGCATAGAGAATTATCTTGCAGAGAAGGATCATCCGCCTGAATGGGATGAAATCGACATCTTTAACGCTGCGCCCATCAAGACGTCCAATCCCAGAGACAGGAATGCTGACCCAGTCTCAGATAACAAGTTTCTCTTCAAGAATCTGGTGAATGGACTAAAGGGATTGTTCTTTCAGCTTAAGAATTGCAACCCAGAGGATGTCAAAGTCGATTCATCGAATGTTCTTATCAACTGGGCAGAGGTATCCTACGGCTACAACGCTGAGGAGGTCCGTGTCATCAAAAAGCTCTTTCATGAAGGAGCTGCTGTTTTCAGGTACTATGGCGTGGATGACCCTGAGCCCGAAACTGAGTATACGTCGCCTTTGGAGTTCGTTACCAGTCAGACATACATGCAACAGACGAGCAAGGAAGAGAAGGAGCTCCTAGAGAGTTTCGGCACGGTCTTTCATTGCATCGACCCGGCTACGTTCCATGAGGTCTTTCATAGCGAAATACCCTACCTACATGACCTAATGTTCGAGCATAGCGCGCTGCTTCACCTGCCACAGTTCTTCCTAGCCAGCGAGGCGACGTCGCCAGCCTTTGCGGGAATGGCCTTGCAATATCTAATGAGCCGCATTCATGAAGTCGGATCATCGGATATGAAGCAATCGAGAATCCTTTTACGAATGTTCAAGCTTTCCTTCATGGCGGTCACTCTCTTCTCGGCGCAAAACGAACAGGTCTTACATCCTCATATCACGAAGATTGTCACGAAGTGCATCGAGCTCTCTGTCACGGCCGAAGTACCAATGAACTATTTCCTTCTCCTCCGCTCCTTGTTTCGCAGTATCGGTGGTGGACGGTTTGAGCTCCTGTACAAGGAACTCCTGCCGTTGCTTGAAATGCTTCTTGAGACCTTTAACAATCTATTATTAGGAGCCAGGAAGGTCCAGGAACGGGATTTGTATGTTGAGCTGACATTGACGGTTCCGGCTCGTCTTAGTCACCTGCTTCCGCATCTCAGTCATCTTATGCGGCCCCTGGTTGTTGCGCTTCGTGCGGGCTCGGATTTAGTCGGTCAAGGTCTTCGAACACTGGAACTTTGCGTCGACAATCTTACGGCGGACTATCTTGATCCAATTATGGCTCCCATTATGGATGAGCTGATGACTGCGCTTTGGGATCATCTCCGACCAAATCCATATAGCCACTTCCATGCACACACCACCATGAGGATCCTAGGGAAATTGGGCGGTAGAAATCGCAAGTTCCTGAACCACCCTCCCGACCTGTCGTTCGAACAATACACCGATGATATTCCCAGCATGGATGTCAAGCTCATTGGATCGAGTAAAGATAGGGCGTTTCCCCTGGATATCGGAGTTGATTTGGCCCTCGGGAAGTTGCTCGAGGTCCCTACAGCGCCGGCTGCACAAGCCTCCGACGGGTTCTACAAACAGCAAGCGTACCGCATGCTTAGCGCTCAGCTAAAACTATACATCGGATTTGAACAATTGCCGGACGACCTCGCGACGTATCTGCGAATCCAAGCTAACGATATAACGGAAGGGAAGTTTGGCGGTGGTATCGACATTATGGAGAAATCCGAGCGTCAATATTCGATTGCCAAAAAGGTAGCCCAGGAGGAGACCCTAAAGAAGCTTCTCAAGGCATGCATGTACGCCACAACGATCCCAGACCTTAAGCCAAACGCTTCCAAGTTCCTTGCCGATGTTTGTCGCCATTTCACTATCGTTGAAATCGGTCGAGCTCTGGCACTAGCACGGCACACACGACGACCGTTCAATGTTAACTTGGGAGAAGGACCATTTTACTTGGATTCACGAGTGCTTGCCGATGCCGTGATTGAATGCTACTCGTCTGACAACCCCGCAGTCCGCGACGCTGCTAAAGAGGCCATGTTCACCGTCCGTGATACGGCCGCCGTCATTTTTGGATCGCCTGCGAAAGTTGGGAAATTGCCATTCTTCCCGCATCTTGCACGGCTGTTCTGCCATGCCTGCCACGACGAAGAGTGGTTTATGAAAGCGGGTGGAAGTCTCGGCATCCTTCTCTTCGTCACTGACCTTGACCTTGGCGACAGCTGGCTGGTGGAACGACAGGCTGAATTCGTTCGAGCCTTGATGTATGTGATTAAGGACACTCCTCCAGATCTCCCGGCGAGCACCCGGATACGAGCCCAAGAAGCTTTAGATTTGGTCCTTGAACGATGTACCAGGGGTTTAACAATGGACGAATTGAAAAATGATAAGAGCAGGCTTTTCGGACTTTGCGGATTCCTTGTCCACGAGTTATCCCACATGAACAAACATGTCCGTGAGGCGGCACGAAATGCGTTTAAGACCATTGGACGTACTGTGGGTGCTGAGGTCCACGAGCTGTTGTCTCCCGTGAAGGATAGGCTGCTTCTACCGATTTTCAACAAGCCATTACGGGCTCTTCCATTCCCGACCCAGATCGGATTTATTGAAGCGATTACCTTTTGTCTCGGATTACATCGGGACATCGTAACTTTTAATGATCAGCTTAACCGCCTGTTGATGGAATCCTTAGCTTTGGCAGATGTTGACGACGAATCACTCGCGTCAAGACCTCACGAGATCAAGACGGCTGAACAGATTGTTAATCTCCGTGTATCATGCCTTCACTTGCTATCTATGGCAATGAGCTTCCCCGATTTCGCCAGTGGCCCACAGAACACCAGCCGCGCACGGATTATTGCCGTATTTTTCAAATCCCTCTACTCAAAATCTCCGGATATCATTGAGGCTGCAAATTCTGGTTTGCGCGATGTACTTACGCAAAACAATAAGCTGGGAAAGGATCTGCTTCAAAATGGACTTCGGCCGATTTTGATGAACCTCCAGGACCCCAAGCGGTTGAGTGTGGCAGGGTTGGATGGTTTGGCGCGATTGCTTACCCTTCTTACCAACTATTTCAAGATTGAGATTGGTGCGCGTCTCATGGAGCACATGAAAGTCATTGCGGACGATGCAATTCTCCAGAAGGTCTCATTCGGGTTAATCGAGCAAAGCCCACCAATGAAGATTGTGGCAGCTATATTCAACATCTTTCACTTGCTTCCACCCGCCGCGACATCGTTCATGGAGAATCTAGTTACCAAAGTCCTTTGGTTGGAGGAGAAGCTTCGAAGAACCGCCAACAGCCCTTTTCGAAAACCGTTGGTCAAATATCTCAATCGATACCCTACTGAGAGTTGGTCGTTCTTCCAGGTCCGACTTCATGATGAGAGATTTGGTCGATTTTTCGGCCAGATACTGGCGGATCCCGAGAGTGCTCCGTTGCGAGGTGCGGTGATGTCGGATTCGAACACGTTTGCGACGATTGCATTTGGTCATACCGAGTCTCCGGCTAAGAACACAGCTGCTATTAATGGAATTTACGCTGCCCATTCGATATCCCTTCATGGCGGTTCGAAAGGGTGGCTTACCTCAAACCCCGACTTAAAACGACACCTCCTGAATGCTGGTAGAGAGTTGGAAAGCAAACTTAGAGGAGACAAGTTGCCGGTGAATGAGCGCCTGAGAGTTGAACAAGCCGAAGATCAGCTTATGGAGGTTTTCACGATTTATCTCTCGCAAAATATTTCCGACCTCGACTTCCTTTTCGATCTGATCGATAAGCTCTCCGCTGGGGAATTGAAGTCGACGCTCGCCATGCCCAAATTCCTTTACGCCCATATCATCACCAATGACTCGATCGATTATAGGAGATCGGTCATAATGCGCTGCCTTGACTTATACGGTCAACGAGGTTCGTCGCAGAAGCTGAAAACCTTCGCATTCCAAAACTTAGTCAATCCCATTCTGGCAATGGACGTACAGATGACATGGGGAAGTCCCAATGCAGGCCCGAAGCTGATGGATAAGAGCATGACTGAATCTATTCACAATCGCCTCTGGAAACCACAGTTGGGTGATATTAGCGATGAGTCTGCACAAACGGGCGTCGACCATTCGCGGATGGCTTTGCTCCAACTCTCTGCCCTGCTTATCAAGTACCACCACGTTACTGTCCAAGAAACTCGCAAGGATATCATCAAATTCGCCTGGAGTTACATTCGCTTGGAGGATATCATCAACAAATACGGTGCATATGTCCTGATCAGTTACTTTATTGCGCACTATGAAACTCCGTCAAAGATTGTGGTTCAAATATACGTTGCGCTGTTAAGAGCTCACCAGAACGAGGGCAAGGCTCTTGTGACACAGGCTTTGGAGATTCTGGCCCCTGTTCTTCCAAAACGAATCAATTCCGGAGGAGATACCAGATATCCGCTCTGGGCAAGGTGGCCACGCCGAATCCTTGCGGAGGAGACTGCCAACTTGCAACAGGTTATGAGTATCCTCCAATTCCTCGTTCGCCAGCCGGATCTGTTCTATGAGTCCCGCGAGAACTTTGTGCCTCTCATTGTACCTTCGTTGGTCAAGATTGCCGGGCCGCCTAACCCGTCGAATGAGAGCAAGAAACTCGCGCTCAATCTAATTGGGTTGATCTGGACGTGGGAGAAGAGGAGAGTTAAGGAACAGACTTCTGGATCGCCCAATGCAAGAAAACGAAAACTAGAGGAAGCGCAGAGTTCATCAGCTGGTCCACCTGGGCCGTTGGCTACGAGAGAACGACCGGAATATAGGATACCCTTGGATTTGAGAACAGCCCTTATTAAGTACCTTGTCACTTTTATTTGCGGTTTACCGGAACGTTTCGCCGTTCCAGCATCAAAACTGCGTGAGAAAAGCTCACCCCGGCCGCAACCGTTTGTCATATATGGAGATATGATTCAGCGAGCGGTGCAGCTTTTACGAGACCTGCTCTCAACAGAATTCTGGACTGATCTTGACATCGATCTGTATCACAAAGTCATGGACCCGATCCTTGCAAGCGAGAAAGCAGAGAAGCCTGATGAGAAGCATATATCAAGCATGGTCAATGCGCTCCAAGTCCTAAGAGTTTTGCTTGCCGCAAAGCCCAACGAGTGGGTTGCCAGTCGCGTATCGAACATCCAAACCTTGCTGGAGAAGCCTTTACGACTAGACAACCCGGAGCTCCAGGACTGCCTTAATGGAGTTGAAGACGACATGGATATCTCACCCAAACTCCCCTCGCCCGTCAAGCGTGTTCTGGACTCTTTGCCCCAAGACCAACAGGCCGACGAGGAATCGATGGATGTTGATGATGCCCCGACCGAATTTGTTGCCTTCCTATCCGCTATTGCAACCGAGTCTTTATCCGCCAATAACTATGTATCGGCTATCAATATCCTCTGGACTCTTTCCAGGAGCCGACCAGCAGAAATGGATCAGCATATACCCCATGTCATGAAGGTCCTTTCGCAGAAACTGGCCAAGGACCATGTGGCTGCTTATGCGAATAACCATGCCACAGCTGCTGCTAGGAATGGAAACGCTGAACAAGCCATCCCTGACCAACAAGAGTTCGAGCTTGGTGTGGGTCTGATTCTCAAAACGATTGATCTGATCGCTGTCCGTATGTCACACTTGGGCGACCAGAGACGACCCTTCCTCAGTGTCTTGGCTCAGCTTGTTGAACGATCACATAACATTGATCTATGCTCGAAAGTGTTGGGCATGGTTGAGCATTGGATTTTCCATTCGACGGAATCCTGGCCAACATTGAAGGAGAAGACGGCGGTGCTGCATAAGATGCTGTTATTTGAAACAAGGCCAAATCAAACTATGCTGAAGAAGTTTCTGGAGCTGGTTATCCGAATTTACGAAGACCCCAAGATTACGCGAACGGAACTTACCGTCCGGTTAGAACACGCGTTCCTTATTGGAACGAGAGCTCAAGATGTAGACATGCGTTCTCGCTTCATGACGATTTTTGACCGAAGCTTGACGAGATCTGCGAGTCGACGACTTAGCTACGTGCTCACGTCACAGAACTGGGATACCTTGGCCGATTCGTTTTGGTTGACTCAAGCCTCGCAGTTAGTGATGGGCTCACTCGACATGACTACTCCAGCCAGGCTGCACCCAGAGGACTTCACCTTGCCTCCAGCTTCCTTTTTATTTGGCCACTGTGAAAAGGACCCGGCACGGGACAGTGTGATGGTAGATAGTAGCTTGGAGTCTTTGGTAGCCGAACACCGAAACTTCTTCATCGAGCTTGCTGATGTCAAAGCCCGTGACATAATCGAGCCACTGTCTCAATTGCAGCATGCCGATCCAAAGGTTGCCTACAAGGTCTGGGTTACCTTGTTTACCATCTGCTGGTCCTCACTATCGCGAGAGGAAAGAGGTGATTTAGAGAAGGGCATGGTTGCACTTCTTACGAAGGACTACCATCAACGACAACTCGACGATCGTCCAAATGTCATCCAGGCATTGCTTGAAGGCGTTGTACGAGCCAAGCCACGATTCAAGATTCCCCCACATGTCCTCAAATTCCAGAGCAGAACTTATGATGCATGGTATACTGCTGCAGTCGCCCTTGAGGAGTCAGCAATCAGTCCAATAATCGACACCCCAACCGCTCGCGAAAGCAATTTAGATGCTCTTGTCGAGATCTATTCCGGTCTCCAGGAAGATGACATGTTTTACGGTGCGTGGAGAAGGCGATGCAAGTTTGTTGAAACGAACTCGGCCCTTTCCTACGAACAGCAAGGCATGTGGGACAAGGCACAGCAGTTATATGAATCTGCCCAGATCAAAGCACGCACTGGTGCTGTTCCATTTTCGCAGGGAGAGTATTATCTCTGGGAAGATCACTGGGTAATCTGCGCCCAAAAACTGCAACAGTGGGAGATCCTGGGTGATTTCGCGAAGCATGAAAATTTCAACGATTTGCTACTCGAATCCATCTGGCGAAGCCTGGATAACTGGCAAGGTGACAGCAACCGCGAACAAATCGAGTCACTTATCAAATCCGTATCTGACGCCCCAACTCCTCGCCGAGCATTCTTCCAGGCGTTCATGTCGCTGTTGAAATCTCATTCTAAACAGGAGAGTCCGCAAGAGTTCCATAACATCTGTGACGAAGCGATTCAGTTATCAATCCGCAAATGGCACCAGCTACCTAAACGCATCACGAACGCTCACATACCTATCTTGCAAATCTTCCAACAACTCGTTGAGCTACACGACGCAAGTGTTATCTGTACAAGCCTCAGCCAAACCAACGAGAGGAATTTGGATACGAAATCTGCCGAGTTGAAACTCCTCCTTGGAACTTGGCGCGATCGACTGCCGAATGTGTGGGACGATATCAACGCCTGGCAAGACCTGGTCACCTGGCGACAACATATATTCCAGCTCATCAATCAGACCTATCTGGGCCTCCTTCCACCGCAGACGAACAACGTTGCGAGTAATTCTTACGCTTATCGAGGGTATCATGAGACTGCCTGGATTATCAACCGCTTCGCTCATGTCGCACGAAAACACCAGATGCCCGAGGTTTGCATCAACCAGCTCAGCCGCATCTATACACTTCCGAACATTGAGATCCAAGAAGCTTTCTTGAAGCTGAGAGAACAAGCGAAGTGTCATTACCAAAATCCCAAGGAGCTCAACAGCGGTTTGGATGTGATCAACAACACGAATCTCAACTATTTTGGATCGCAGCAAAAGGCGGAGTTCTTCACCTTGAAAGGCATGTTCCTCGCGAAACTCAACCATACCAACGAGGCGAACGATGCGTTTGGTGTTGCTCTGTATTACGATCTGCGCCTTCCAAAGGCTTGGGCTGAATGGGGACAATACAGCGATCAGCGTTTCAAGGCAGACCCGACCGATATGGAACTGGGAAGCAATGCGATGAGCTGTTACCTGGAAGCTGCTGGGCTCTACAAGAATCATAAGTCGAGGAAGCTTCTGAGCCGTATCCTGTGGCTCTTGAGTCAAGATAACGACGAAGGGAAAATTGCAAGTGCGTTTGAGAACTTTAAGGGCGACACTCCAGTCTGGTATTGGATTACGTTCATACCGCAGCTACTCACTAGTCTTTCTCACCGTGAAGCTCGATTGTGCAAAGCTGTTCTCGGCAAAATTGCGAAGCTGTATCCTCAGTCACTGTTTTTTTTGCTGAGGACCTGTCGCGAAGATTTGCTTGGCATCAAGAAAACACAGGAGCAGAAACAGGAGAAGATTAGTCGCATGAAACAGGCCCAAGCATCGCAACAAGGATCGCCTCAAATCAAGACGGAGAACAAGCCTGGTCCACAAGTGCCAGACGGAGTCGGTACTCCCACAGGCGTGGCCGGATCCCCGAAACCTCCACCCCAGGCAAATCCAGCGGCTCCTCAAATGGCCACGACGCCCGATGTGACTCAGAAAGAGAAGCAACCTTGGGAATATGCGGAAGATATCATGGCAGGACTCAAAACGGCTTTCCCATTGCTCGCATTATCCATGGAGACAATGGTCGATCAGATCCACAAGAATTTCAAATGTCCACCGGACGAGGATGCTTATCGACTCATCGTCGCGCTACTGAACGATGGACTCGCCTACGTTGGTCGCATGCCGTCTTCGTATGCACAGGATTTCAAGCTCCCGCATTCCACCGAAGCAAACATCACACGGTTCGCGGAAACTATCCTTCCTGCCCATATCCGAAAGTCGTTCGAAGCAGATTTCGTCACCAAGAAACCTACCATGCACGAATATATCCACAAACTTCGCAAATGGCGTGACAAGTTTGAAGAGAAACTCGACCGTCGTCCTCAGTTCCAATTCCTGGAGGCGTATTCACCTCATCTGAGCGAATTCAAGTTCCAGAAGTTTGACGAGGTGGAGGTCCCTGGGCAGTACCTGGAACACAAGGATAAAAACCAGGACTTTGTCAGAATTGACCGTTTCTTGCCCAATGTTGACTTGGTCCGAGGTATCGGAGTATGCCATCGACGCCTGAAGATTCGTGGTCATGATGGTAGTCTCCACGCTTTCGCTGTCCAGCATCCTGCAGCGCGTCATTGCAGGCGTGAAGAGAGGATACTGCAGTTGTTCCGAATCTTTAACTGCGTTCTCCGAAAGAGAAAAGAGAGTCGTCGCCGAAACATCTATTTCCACCTTCCTCTGATGGTTCCACTTGCGCCGCACATTCGCTTGGTCCAAGATGACCCGTCTTATATCTCACTGCAAGGAATTTACGAGGACCATTGTCGCCAGACTGGTATGAACAAAGATGAACCGATTCTGTATACTATGGAGAAAATGCGGGCGCTTGCAGAGAACAAGGCCAACGTAAGTTTCTTGCAGATGGATAGGAAAGTGACTAGTCTTGCTAACTTGCAACAGCGCGCTCCTGATCATTCGGTCATATTGCGAACCGAGATCTTCTCCGCCATTCAACAGAAATGGGTTCCTAATACGGTTCTTCTGGAGTACATTCAACAGACCTATCCCCAGTTCGCAGATTTCTGGCTGTTCCGGCGACAATTTTCTTATCAGTATGCAGCAATCGCATTCATGACATACGTGATGCATATGGGCAACCGGTATCCAAGCAAGATCCATATTTCTCGCCGCACCGGCGATATTTGGAGTTCGGAACTCATCCCTGCCATGAACAACGCCAAGGCGCTATTCTATAACCCTGAACATGTTCCATTCCGACTCACTCCAAACATCCAAACCTTGGTGGGTCCATTGGCCACTGAAGGCATCTTCGCTTGCGCGATCATGGCCATTGCTCGCTGTCTGACGGAGCCGCGCCTCGAGCTAGAACAACAGCTGAGCATTTTCGTACGGGACGAGTTGCTGATCTGGGCTGCCGCTCAGCAGCGTGTCCTGCCACAGATGCGTGATCTTGTGCAGAACAACATCGATTTCATTGTCAACCGGGCGATTAGTCTGGCTAGCCCGCCTGAGGGCAACCTTCCGGCGAATCAATCCGTTATCGATCTCATTTCCAAGGCAGTCAACCCCCAGAGTCTGGCCCAATGCGAGGCTTTGTGGATGCCATATATGTGATGCTTCGTTAGGATTCATTTGTTGAATTTCTTCATTGACGGTTTATTTTATTATTTTATGCTGTATTATCATCCCATGGGTCTTATCTTACTTGTTTATTTAGCTTGACGGACGGGATATGGTTAATGCTGAGGGTGCAATCCAAACGGTACTTATTAGCACGGAGTTTTCGGAGGAATCGCACATGCCCATGATGATTGTCCCTTGATGTTTTTCCTTTTCAAAATAACTGGCTGAAAAGGCGGGATTCTGTGAAATATTGACTCATAATGTCATGTATGTTACGGAGTATTCAGCTGCTAATCCCATGCTACCCCACGATTCATATATCCTATCTACTGATGACCACTTCAACGCCAAAATACAAAAAGGGTATTGTAACGCATCCAGAAATATACCGGTAAAACGCCTGTCTCCTATAGACCGGGCCCTGGGTCATTTCATACCAGGGAGGTTTTCTTCTTGATCCCCAGACCAGCGGAAAACGGCTTCTTGGGTTTCTTTACCCGTGCAAATGACGGAGGTGGCATCTCTGCAGGACTTGGGGCCGGCGAACTCGACCCATCAGTCTCTTCTTCGACTAATCGTTTTACTCGCTCGCCAGTTTTCGTCATGAAGGCCTGCCGCGCTCTTTCGGCATCCTCCGCATCGGCCTTTGCTCGTGCCTCGTCGGCCTCCACCCTGGCGCGAAGAAGAGCCAAATCTTCACCACCCTTCTCACCACGCTCTATCCTCGCATTCCTCGTTCGAATTTCGTCCAACGCATCAGCAACCGCCATCTCCCGTTTCGAGTCTTGCATCTTTTCTTCCAACTCCATCATCTTATCTCGCTCTGCCTGTTCCTCTGCCTCGTTTTCCTCCCTCTCCAGACGATCCAGGGTCTCTTCTTCCGTCTCGTTGACTTGATGTTTGTTGGCTTCCCTCCATGGTTCAAAATTCCTCTTCGCGCCCTTCTCGCAAGTATAGTCCATGTTCTTTGGGTCGGTTTTGAACGTGATTTCGCTCGAGCACCGAGTGCATCTAATATAGAAGCGATATATGGGAATGTTGAGATAACGCTCGTCGGTTGTTTCTTTGCGAGCGTTGAATTTGCGACCCTTGTAGATGTACTCGCCACAGTTGGTGCATCTGAGGCTGAACGGGGCCATTAGTCGGACTGTGAGGAGCTTCGGACCGGTGGCACGCAAGTGCTTGGGCGTGCGCGTGATGGCCGACGGATCGAAGTCCGGGGGATAGTATTTCGTCTTTGATGCGTTAGCATTCTGGATCACTTGCATGCTCGTGAGGATCTATACTTACAAGAACCTTACGTTCAGACATCGTTGCGAAGTTTAGTGCTTTCCAAATTTATTGCAGTGATGGTTCGTTATGCGATTTGATCTACTAACTGCCTGGCTTGGTGAACTTCTTATGACTCGATAGCTATCAGTCAACGATGGAAGAGTTGAAGCTCGTTCACGAATCTCCAATTGCCACACACGCCGTGAGTAGCGGATTTAGTAAGCCAGTTTAAGGCAAACACCGCAAATTTAGCAAACAGTGCAAACAAAACATCGGACTCAAACTGCGCATCATCAGAGCGAGCACAGGGACTCCGTAGACTACAGCTGCTCGCCGACAGCCTGTGGGTTTCTACACCTTTGAATTAGCTACATACTCGTCTGGATAACCTATTTCTTGCTGCTACAGACAATGTTCTGAAGACGAACACATCACGCCGCCTATCCGCCTGTAACCACCCCGCCGCTCGCGGTGCCAGGCGGACAATGGAAGACTTTCTCCGTAACTGGAGGCAAGAAGCTCTCAACAGGGGACAACATGATGCCGCCATATATATAGGCGATAAGGTACTGGCACTTACAAGTGAGTGTTCTCCGTGGTCGTATTCCGTTATTAGTGAAGCTAACGGAGAGGTCGATGTCAGACAGCGATAACGACGCCTTTTGGCTCGCCCAAGTCCATTTTTCCAATAGCAACTGCACTCGAGCATTGGCACTTCTATCACGAAAGGATCTCATCTCTCGAAGCTCATCTTGCAAATACCTTGCCGCACATTGCTACATTAAGCAAAACAAATTCGAACAAGCGCTTCAAATACTTGGAGAGCATAACCCCACCCACCTTATTACAACGGCGAGTAATAGTCGGCGGAAGCTTCAACACCGGAATGGCACTTCTCATATCACTTTAAGAAATGGGAAATCTACGGCTTCTAGATTGGACAGAGCCGAGCGAGGCGAGGAACGGGAACGAGAGGATGCAAGCCACATCAAGTTTGAGGCGGCGATGTGCTACCTGAGAGGACTATGCTATGCCCGCCAAAATGCATTTGATCGGGCACGGGATTGTTACAAAGACGCCGTGCGAATTGATATTCAATGCTTTGAGGCTTTCGACCAACTGATGAAGAACTCCTTGATGTCGCCGGCCGAGGAGCTCGAATTTCTGGAATCGCTCGACTTTGACTCCATAAACCCCTCCTCCGATCCATCAATATCCCAAGAGGCAGCTGAGTTTGCTAAACTACTTTATACAACGAGGCTGTCCAAATACTCCTCCCCTGCTTCGATATCTCACGCTACGGAAACCCTATCGACTCATTACAATCTCTCAGATAATCCCGATCTCCTTATGTCACGTGCAGAAACGCTATATACCCAATGTCGATTCCCAGAAGCTCTGGAATTGACAACTTCGATCCTTTCCTCCTCTAATTCAGACTCCACGGTCGCAGTGACCTCGCAAGGGACCCAAGGCCGCAATGTTGGCCATTCCCCATCAGTATACCCTCTCCATCTTGCCTGTCTATATGAAACCGGCGCGACAAATGAACTGTTTCTCCTTGCTCACACTTTGGCCGACAACTCTCCAGAGGAGTCTTACACTTACCTTGCTATAGGCGTTTACTATTTGTCTGTCTCAAAAATCGCAGAAGCGAGACGATTCTTCTCAAAAGCGTCATTGCTAGATCCACACTCCGCCCCTGCATGGATAGGATTTGCCCACACGTTTGCTGCCGAAGGAGAACATGACCAGGCGATAGCGGCGTATAGCACTGCAGCTAGGCTCTTTCAAGGAAGTCATCTTCCGCAGTTATTCCTTGGAATGCAACATCTTGCCCTCAATAACATGGCTCTCGCACACGAGTATCTTTCGACCGCCTATAACATGTCCTCCGGCTCCGTTTCCGGTAACTCGCGTGCAATCTCGTTTTCATTTGCTCCAAACGATCTACAACCTTCTCACCCTACCGGAGGAGATCCTCTTGTTCTCAACGAAGTTGGAGTCGTGCTCTATCATCAGGCCAACTTGGAAGGTGCAATTGATATCTTCCGACAGGCGTTAGCGTTGGCTGCGTCGTTGAAATGCGACCCAGCTGCGTGGCTAGCAACACGCGCTAATTTGGGTCATGCACTAAGGCGACTTGGTCATCTAGAGGACGCTCTAGCAGAGTTTGACGAGTGCCTTAGAATCGGCACAGGTGGCTCTGTGACTAGCCATGCCGGTAGAGTTGGCGGGTGTGCCACTCTGTCTGCTGGTACGACGGCTGTTGGCGGGTATGAAGATAGGGGCCTGACGGGCTCCCTACACACAGCCCGCGGATTAGTGTTATTGGAGCTAGGCAGAACAATGGAGGCTGTTACGGCACTTCATGAAGCTGTTCGTGTTCTGGGAACTAGCGGTGGTGAAGCAGCAGCTGGCGCAGGGGTTGCTGGCACATTACTCTCCCGAGCCTTGGAGATATGGGCACTAGAATGCGACCAGGACACATCCGCACCAGCTGTGATCCAAGCAGAACCAAGCGGTTCCAGCAGAACAAAGACATTGACCGCAAAGGGCAAAGAATCTTCAAGATCCAAACAGCCCACCGGTCAGATTGGCGGAAGAACTAGATCGCGGAAAACGCCCGTCCCATCCCAAGAATGGACGGATAATGGGAGTAGTTTCGATCGCGAGTCCTCGATGGCTCGCGGTGTACAGCAAACCGCGACTATGGAGCTGGATGGCGAGGCCGACGGTATCCTCGGTCACGCTCTTGCTCGGATAAGGTCGAGACATACGGTTAAGAGGCGTGATGTTGGTCTTGGCGCAAATGGTGGTCAGTCGTTTGAAACGCCTGAAAGCAATCGACCTGCACGGTCGACTAGGGCGTCAACCCGGCGGAGAAGCCCTACGAGACGAGTCCCAACGGGATGATCAAGATCGGATCCTCTTAGATAGAATTGAGCGACCCTAAAGCCCATTGTCACCCGGTGATTTCTGTTATCAATGGCGTTTTAGAGAAAATTGTTTTAGCGTTTCCTATGTCTATGTACATGAGGTTTAACGTGATGAGTGTCTAGGCCGGTGTTTGCATGGGCGGAGTTTAGGTATATACCTCGCGTGCCTTTTTACTCGAGTATCATTTTGATAGACAATGCCTACCTGATAATGGTATTGCTAATTATCGCTGTGGTTTTGCTCATTCTATGATGCTAGTATCCTCTTTATGAAGCCGTCGAACCGAGTAAGACAAGTATAGTGCAACTTCAATACTTTTTCCATGGAATTCATAGTAAAAATCGGGCAAAAAAAAAGTAAATACTAACAGCACGCCATGATCTACATACAACAAATCCAACGAAAAAGGATATTCATACACCTAGCACCCTGTACCCGTCCCCAACTTCCATCCTGCGCTCCCTGTTTTTGTCCTTCCCACCCTAGCCATTGCCCGAACTCCCATAGTTCGCGCCGGTTCACAAACACCCACCATCGCCTGTGCCTGCTCGTTCCGCTTTCTGCCTGTAAAATCAAGAAAAACCATAAAAAAATAGCAAACGCCGCTCTTCGGAAAACAAAACACAGGACTCACGCCAAAGCGTATGGTATATACCGTGGATGTGCTGTGAAAGGAGAGACACACAGCACGTCCCATGTATGTGTATATATATCTCGAGGTGCATATGAAGATGCAATCATCAACAAGAAACGAGAAAGGGACTCCTAAGGCCACAGCGGAGGATGAATATATTCGGCCGCTCGGTCCAGCAAGTTCGGAAGATTCCACTCCGAACTTCCGGAACTCTCGGGTGTCGGAGGTGCCATTGATCCGGCCCGAGTACTTCCCATTGGCTGGCCGCTGGTGTTGAGCGGCATGACGTATCCCGACAGATTCATCCCGACACTTGGTGGTTGAGGGAGAGCTGACAGCGATCCGCCGACGTGCTGCTGTCGACTATGCAAGCTGAATGCGGCGTTCAGCTTTTGCAACGCCCGGAGTGACTTTGTAAGTGGTTTCGCCCATTGGGTTTCTGTATCTGCAGCGACGGAGGCTGGGATTGTTGATGTGGTTGAGACTTGTGCGGGATCCTGTGTGGACATGGGCACGTTTGTTACGCCGCTGATAAGATTAGGAGAACCGTCTGATGCGTTATTGTTTGGACATGGCGTGGTGCCTTTTTCAGCGGCATCTGCAGCTGTCCGTTCGGCGATTGCGGCTTCAAGCTGGAGGAGAAGATACCGGATCTGTGGGTCGTGTTTGGACTCTTCGAGAACTGCCAGTAGGAATGCAGCACTGATAGTCCGCTGCATACTAATCCACGATCTTGATGCTTGGGGGCTAGCTGCGTGCAGCTCCACATAAGCTTCCACTGTTCTGCTGAGGGCTTGAATACATTCTTTTCGGGTAGCAGCCGTGGCCGCGTCGGTTGCGTCAGCGGTCGCTTTCAGCGCTGGTCGACAGAGCTCGGAGGTAATATAGGACGAATGTAGCTTTAAACCAATTCTCTCGAGGTTCTCCTTCGGAGTCGTGCAGAATTTCGGGTCCCGGAGATGAGGACCAGCATCCGCTAAGATACGCCTTATTTCTTCTCTATATGCTCGAATAACAGCGAATCCCATCTGAGATTCAGGCGAAAGCATTCGACTTCGAACAATTTCGAGAGTCAGAGCAATTATTCGGCACAAGGTTTCGAAGAAAGACCTATTTCCGGGTTGTGAATTTGGCTGGTAAGGAATGTCAGGATGGCCAAAAGCCATTGTTGAAGGCCGGTCGTAAGATAATGAAAAGTGGCTATCTTGCCAGGCAGTTGACCACCTGTTGGGGGATTGTATCAGCAAGTGCGCAATGTGGTGTGCGTGGACCTAACGATTGACTTACCATACTTTCCTTCGAATATCCCGTTCAGCCGGCGAGAACTTGTGAGATTCGACCTGTAGACCAAGAGATATCACCATTCTCAAAGTCATGCCTGTTAAGGTTTAGTATTGTCACCCCCTGACCACGAATTGACTTTCCGGACTCACCCAGAAGAACATATGAGGCTCCCGGATTCATATTGTGTGAAAGCACATTTCCAATAATAAGCAGGGTTTGAATAGCCTGAAGGTTTGGCTTTGATACGAAGTTCATTGCACGCAGGCATTGATATGAACAACACACTAAGTCATGTTAGCGCGATTCGAGAAGGAAAAGACGAAATAACTGATGAACATACCATAAACCTGGGATGTTAACTCTCGTTCCTTTCCTGGCATGTCTGAGTTTTGACATCCCGCAGCAAGAACGGCAAATAGAAGCCCAATAAAGGATATTTTCATCCCAAATGGCCTATCTACAGCTTCGCTACCATCTGTGGGCGCCTGAACTCCATTGGCTCTGTTCCGCAAAAACATATCTAAATCTGACTGAAAGTCATTCATATCAGGGATCACAGGATAGATGGTAGCTCCAATGTCACGATAGCAGCAGAAAAGCCTAAGAGAAGGGATACAATGTTAGACAAATGGCAAAATCAACAGCATTCAATCTGGGTAAGGACCAACCTCTGGCATTGGCCATCATCGGGCAAGGCACTGCAGACGGCATTGATATCGAAAGTTGAGCTGTTGGAAGACCAAAGATCTATAAAGGGATATGTCACCAGCTCATTGTCAAGCCCCAATTTTGGGAGAATGCCACCCTCACTGAGAGCTTGAGCAGCTTCCTGAGACGTTCCGGATCCACCCACGAGGTAAGCCAGCACCGATCTCGAGCCCAAATGTATTGTTCCGTTTCCCAACTCATTCGACGCATGAACACCCTCTCCTTCAGGGGAGGGCGCATCCTGACACCCAGTTGTGACATCGTTGTGGACTTCTGGAGATGCGACGGGACCGATGTCGGCGCGTTCCATTCCCATTCGTAGAGACGAAATGGTCTGCTCCATCTGCTTCAATTTCGAGCACATATTCTCCCACTCATCTCTGGACATCGACACCCGATTCGCGTCCATGCCAGCAATCGTCTGGCCGATTCCCACGCCAATCGTCGCTGTTCCTCCATCGCCACCTTCCTGTTTCACATATGTTTGAGGATGGATCTGTCGTTTTTTCGACGGTCGTTCGTACGAACACAGGTCAGCATGATCTCTCTTGACACAGCCATCGCAGGGCAGATTGCGATCGCATTTGACCTTGCGAGTGTGACAGGGATAGCAGGCTTTGGGTTCACGAGCTTTGCGCTTCGTACGGATGATGGCGTCGACTTCGGCCTGGGGTAGGTCGGAAACTGGAGTAGACAGCGTGCGAACTGGCGTCACGGAGGACTGAGGATTCAGATGCAACGACATTGCGTCCGAAAGAGAGTCGTGAGGTCGAAATTTGCGCTGGGAGAAGGGAATCGAGGAGAGGGAATCGTTTAGTTTGAGGTCTGGTTGATGACATCGCCGACGGGGGGATCAAGCTGACTAAGCAGGAGCTTGGGTATGAAGCTAGCGGGTCAACGTCGGTCCGGGACCCTGAGTGCGGGGCGAGCTAGCTAGGCTAAGCTGCTCTCGGCCGTAGCGCCTCCGCTTAGGTCGGCATCACGAATGATATCATCTGGTGGGGCGGGTCCGATCGGCGAGTTCCTGAAAATCACTTCAAGCCTGAAGGATAACGGCTGCACGGCACATCTTTATCTCAATGTTCCCTATCGTCGCCGTTTATCACCGTCATTATCACTATCACTATCTTTCTTCCCGATCTGAATTTTGGATTTTGGAATAAGTTTCAGGTTTTTTCAAATCATTATTGCTCTGGTATTCTATCCAAGATTCTATCTACAAATAATGCATCTAAGAAGGTATCAAGCGCCCGGCCATGATTATCAGTTATTACTGTATATTCCTCAAAAGGGATCTCTACCCCCCAATGAAAGATTCTAGAAGCATACGAATCTCAACGCTAAAGTATGCCGGGTATCAAATCATAAAATTTTGTCCTTCGTTCGTGGTTGTCTAAATTTCAAAAGGTTGGTGGCCGTTCACTTCTTCTCCGTCGCCGGGGACTCTTCTTCATCGCCGGCATACGCAAACCTGGAGTAGCTTCGGATAGCTTCGCCCTTGTAGTAAAAGAGGAAGGGGATGGCGCAGCAAGCCAACGCGAGGAATGCTAGGAACGTAGTGGCCCACTGGTCGCCCATGCGGTTATACATCTGGTTGGTGAAGAGAACAACGGAAGCTCCCCACATCGAACGCAAAAACGTCTTTGCAGCTAGAGCGGAAGCTGCTTGATGTTGATAGGTATCCACTGCGAGTCAAAAAGTCAGTTGCGAAGTTTCGCATTGTGCAAACCAGGAGACCACTTACCCAAATAGTTGTTGCAAGAATTGTACAGGAAAATAAACCCGAAGCCAACCGGGAATCCTCCAATGGCCGGCCCAATCCAATGGAGATCACGATAAGAAGTCCAAGCAAAAATAAATAGGCCCATAGGAACGAACCAGCACGACACCATCATTGGGATTAAACGCTTTTCCGGGGGTGGTGTTCCATTGTACTGGGCGCAAATTTTGAGATAGTGCTTGTTGACAAACGGCGCGCAGACAGCACTCATCAACACACCAATGGCCAAAGGAATAAACATGAGACCTGTGATACCAGCCGAGTAGCCCTTTCGAGTCTCATAAATGATGGGGTATCTTTGAGCAAGTTAGTCTTCTGTAGGGTTTAGAGAGGTCCGGTTGGGATAGGAGACTGACGCCACGAAGAACATGTAGAGGAGACCATATAGAATGGACATGTAGATTGAGAAGAAGAAGACAATCAACTCCATAAAGAGAAGCTGGAACGGCCGGAAGAGGAAGATGCGCAACTTTTCGCCCAGGGGCCTCGAATCCAAATCCTGTTCCGTGACAAAGTTGGTCTTTCCAGTTTCCTTTCGCATCTGCTTGGCGCGTTTCGCAAGGATGGTGGGAGTATAGGTCTCCGGCATGAAGATCAAAAGGACGAAAACAGCACCGGAGAGGATAAGCTGGATCCAATACAGCCATCTCCAACCTTTGGCGTCTCCCAAGAAGCCACCGACAAGAGGACCGATCGCAGGGCCGATAAATGGTGCAGCACTGAAAGCAGCCATGGGCACACCTCTCTCTTCATTGCGCCACATGTCCGCAAGGGTACCGCCCACCAGAGTCATTGGGGCGCTGAAGGCAATGCCGTCGATTGCACGGCAAACAAGAAGCGTAGTGATGTTTTTCGCAACGGCACATGGGATCAGAAAGATCACGGCGATAAACATCGTCACGACATAAACAGGTTTCCGGCCGAGCATTTCCGATAACGGGGCAAACACCATGGGGCCTAGAACCGTATCAATATTCCGATGTACAACTGGGGCGTGCAGAATCAGGCTTATTTACCAACGCCAAAACCAATGACGAACAAAGTGATAGACAAGAGTGTCACCGTCGACGAAACATCGAATTCCTCTTCCACGCCTCCCAGGTTTGCAGTGATGACACTACTATTAAAGGCCACGACGAAGCAGGTGATAGCAACAACCATCGTGCAGTACCATTTGAAGGCTTTGCTCCAGTTCTTGGGGTTTTCCTTATCACCAAGCTTAAAGGTGACCAATTCATAATCCTCAATCTTTCCTGTCACATTGGACCGAACAGGTCGAGTGATCTGTCCTGATAATGTTTCCTGTGTGTACTCCTCGAAGACGGCATTGTCATTGAGTTCACGCAGTGGCAGATCTCTAGGGTCAATGGTACCAGGCAGCCCGGCGGAAAAGGTACGGGACGTTCGAGCGGACAGATGGGGGCTTATGGGCGCAGCCATGCTGAATGAATTTCAAAAAACTCACGATAGGACAAAAGTTGGAAGTAAATTCATAGAAGGGACGAGCCGCCATCTCGTGGGGCCTTGAAAGAGATATATATAAGCTCCATGTGGCTGCCGGGTAATGGCAACGCGGCATCTCGGCCCATGGATGAGGCCCATAGGGAAAACTGTTAATCAAAGTTAATTCAGTAGAATGGACTATTCCATCATCGTTCTGGAAGAAGTAAGACACGGCCAAAAGAGGCGAAAGGGTTCGGAGAAGACTCGGTGACCCTTCGGGGTGCCGACTTTTCAGGGGTGCGGGTTCCGAAACGGAAAAAAGACAACATTGTCAAGCAAGAAACCATGATCGACCGCTAGACAATCCACGTATCGCTATGGAGCATGTCTTTGCGTAATCAAAGACTAGAATTTTCATCAACCCTGATGCCGGCGTAGCCTTTCTCAAATCTGATATTGAATTCCACGAAGACGAAACGTCTCTTAAGAAACAACAATAATGCAACAGGCTCTCCAGCTAACAAAGCTTGATGCGAATCTGCTTGAAATGAAAAGATATATAGCCGGAAGTATCAGCTGTATAACGGTGTTTTCCCCGATGTTTTGTGCGGAGCTGAACAGGCAGCATCGCAGGAGCAGTAGCAGTGCAGGAACAGAGTTGTCTATCTTAAAAGTGGTTTCAGCAAAAGAGACAGCACGAAACAAAACGTGGTGGCTGTTTTCAAGGCCGTCTCTTCCGCCTTTTAAGAATTTCTGAGTCAATCCTGCTGTCTGTCTGGCTGGACGGGTCGATGCAAGCATCCATCAAGAGCCGGATAAAACGGTTTCAGCGATCACTGCAGGGCGGGGCCGAATAAGCATAAGGTTCGCTCCCATAACGTCAACTTTCGGACGGGAACCTGGGTCAATGCGGTTGCTTGACTGGTACACAGAATTTTTCTTTCGACGATGGAGAACCAGGTTTCGAGGCTGGACGTCTCGGAGTTTACTCGGGAGGGCCCAAGCGGCATATCACGTGCCTGTTTATCTTATCTTATCTTATCTGGTTAAATCAGATAAGATCAAAGCTGCAGCCACGTGATTGCTATCTGCTTAGTAATTGTAATCTCAGTGCTAGCCCGGTTCCAGCATAGCGCTGATCCTTCTTATCAGTCATGTGATATCGTTGAAAATGTTCGCTCTGCGGTGAGTAACATCCCACGACGACGACGTTTGATCCAGAGAGAGCTGAAGGATGAGATTGAACAGGAATTGCTTGTTCTGAAGAAGATGAGCTCGACTCTCTCGCTTCAATTATATTGATCTTTCATCCCATTATCTCCGTCACCGAGAGATATCAACTCTTACCCCTCCATCCCACTCTTATCTGACGCGGGGCAAATTTTTTATACCAGCACTGTTTCGACACGCTCAGTCCGCGGCCTTGCTTAACAAGTGATATCTTGTTTCAACTCTGACAATGGCTTCCACGAATTCTAAACATCTGGTTATTCCAGGCTCCGTTGCATTCTCTCAGTCTCGTTGCCGTGCCCTTGCTGCGAGCATTAACGCCCGTGCTGTGCGGGCACAGTGGATCCACTATATCGATCTCGCGGAGAATTTACAAGAGCAGCATCGTGCAGTCTTGGAACAACTGCTGCATTACGGTGACATATCCGATGACCCTGCCGCATTCGATTCGCTTGGACGCCATGTTACCTACTATGTTGCTCCCCGCATGGGAACCATTTCACCATGGAGCTCCCAAGCTACTGGAATTGCCCATGTCTGTGGCTTGAAGCAGTACGTGAAGCGGATAGAACGCGGATTGGAAATATCTTGCGTTCTTGCCAATGGCGAGGAGGCGTTGGACGCAGACCGCCTCAATATGCTCTATGATCGAATGACCCAGACAATCAGCACAGACGAGCCTGACCTCCAGATTATGTTTTCGGAACATCAGCCTCAACCGCTCGAAGTCATATCTCTTGAAAATCAAGACAAAAGCCCAGCTGAAATTCTGTCCGAGGCGAACAAACGTCTTGGCTTAGCTCTTGATCAGACAGAGATCGATTACCTTGTGCAGGCTTACTCCACCGGCGGCCCCATCTCAAGGTCACCCACGGATGTTGAATTGTTCATGTTTGCTCAAGTAAACTCTGAGCATTGTCGCCACAAACAGTTCAACGCCAAGTGGGTTATCGATGGTGAAGAAAAGCCCAACTCGCTCTTTGGCATGATCAGAAACACACACAAACAGCACCCTGAATACACGATCAGTGCCTACAGCGACAACGCCGCCGTACTCCAGGGAGAAGAAGCAAGTTTCTGGTCCCCGAACCCAGTAACCGGGGAATGGAATCAAACAAAGGAGGTCGTTCACTTCTTAGCCAAAGTTGAAACGCACAACCATCCCACTGCTGTCTCACCCTACCCCGGTGCAGCCACAGGTTCAGGCGGCGAGATTCGTGATGAGGGTGCGGTTGGCCAGGGATCAAGACCAAAGGCCGGGCTTTCCGGATTCTGCGTCTCTGATTTACTGATCCCAGGCAACAGACAACCCTGGGAGTTGGATGTTGGAAAACCAAACCACATTGCGAGCAGTTTTGATATCATGATTGAGGCCCCAATTGGAAGCGCTGCGTTCAACAACGAGTTCGGCCGTCCTTGCACAGGGGGTTATTTCCGAACTCTTCTCACCAAGGTGGACCTCGAGAATGGCGAATCTGAGATCAGGGGTTATCATAAGCCCATTATGATTGCTGGAGGTGTCGGGACAGTTCGCCCACAGCATGCTCTGAAAAATCCTAGGGCAGTTAAACCCGGTTCGTATTTAGTCGTCCTAGGTGGTCCAGCCATGTTGATTGGGTTGGGTGGAGGAGCTGCATCGAGTATCACTTCTGGAGAAGGATCAGCTGATCTGGACTTCGCCAGTGTCCAGAGAGGAAATGCGGAGGTTCAACGAAGAGCGCAGGAGGTCATTAACTCTTGCGTGGCGATGGGCGATGACAGCCCGATCAAGTTCATCCACGATGTCGGTGCGGGCGGTTTATCCAACGCGTTACCCGAGCTGATCCACGATGCTGGTTTGGGAGCTACCTTTGAACTGCGCGAAATCGATAGTGCGGATAAAGGAATGAGCCCAATGCAAATTTGGTGTTGCGAAGCTCAAGAACGATATGTCATGGCCATCTCGGAAGAGGGCATGTCGAAATTCACGGCCATCGCAAAACGAGAGCGTTGTGGTTACTCCGTTGTTGGCCGCGGCCTTGGTGAACCGGAAGAGGACCGCAGGCTTATTCTTCTTGATCGTGATTCGAAAACATATCCCAAACCGATCGATTTACCCCTTTCAGTCCTCTTTGGAAAGCCGCCAAAATTGACACGAACGGTGTCGTCCAGAAAATTGAAACTCCCTGCTTTCGATAGCACTCTTCAGTCATATCTGCCGGCGATTCCGGACAAGGAATTGATAAACGAAGCGGTAACCAGAGTCCTGCAGTTGCCTGCTGTGGGCTCAAAGTCCTTCCTCATCACCATTGGCGACAGAACTGTGGGCGGTTTAACAACAAGAGACCAGATGGTAGGCCCATGGCAGGTTCCCGTATCCGATGTCTCAGTCACCGCGACATCCCTCCTTGCCGGTATGAGAACTGGTGAAGCCATGGCCATGGGAGAAAAACCAACGCTTGCTTTGATCTCTCCAGCCGCATCTGCGAGAATGGCCGTTGCCGAGTCACTTATGAACATTGCAGCCGCGGATATGCCTGGACGCTTAAGTCGGGTCAAACTCTCTGCGAACTGGATGTCAGCGGCGAGCCATCCTGGTGAAGGTGCCGCTCTGTACGAGGCAGTTGAGGCCATTGGAATGGACCTGTGCCCGAAACTTGGCATCAGTATTCCCGTTGGAAAAGACTCCATGTCGATGAAAATGAAGTGGAATGACCAAAAATCCGGCGAGTCTAAGGAAGTGACCGCCCCAATGTCGCTTGTCATCTCTGCGTTCGCACCCGTATCTGATATCCGCAAGACCTGGACGCCCAGCTTGCGCAGCTTTGAGGAAGTGGGAGAAACAGTTCTCATGTTTGTTGACCTCTCTGGACGCAGGGCTCTAGGAGGCTCAGCCTTGGCTCAAGTTTTTAATCAAGTGGGCAACGAATGTCCTGATATCCATGATGTCCAGCTTTTCAAGGATTTCTTCGATGCCACTCAGCAACTTCAGGAGGCCGGCATTGTCCTTGCCTATCATGACCGTTCGGATGGCGGTTTGTTTACCACACTCGCAGAGATGATGTTCGCTGGTCGATGTGGAGTCCAGCTCATGCTGGATGATATCTGCCGCAGCCATAACGTGAAAGACGTGATGGAAACCTTGTTCAACGAGGAGCTGGGTGCCGTATTCCAAGTCCGCAAGAAAGATGAGGGCGTATTCAAAAGCTGCTTCGCGACTTGCGGTCCACCCCCTGGTCTGCTCTTCAGGATCGGTCGCGTGGCCGAGAAAAGAAAACAGAACATGGCTATCTATCACGGAGCCACCCTTATTTACCGCAACTCTCGTGCCAACATGCAGCAGACCTGGGCTAATACCTCCTATCAAATGCAAAAGATTCGCGACAATCCTGCTATGGCTGATCAAGAATTCGAGAATATTCTTGACGATAATGATGCTGGTCTTTCATACAATCTCACATTTGATCCCAAGGACCCGGCGATGCCGCTTTTAAGCAGTCTTAGTGCGCGATTTTCGCCATTTGCAGCCAAACCTAGGGTTGCCATCCTCCGTGAACAGGGTGTAAACAGCCAGGCAGAAATGGCCTTTGCCTTCAGCATGGCTGGTTTCTCTGCTGTTGATGTGCACATGACAGACATTCTCTCTGGAAAGGTCTCGCTTTCTTCCTTTGTTGGTCTCGCAGCTTGCGGTGGATTCTCATATGGCGACGTGCTTGGTGCAGGCCAAGGATGGTCCAAATCAGTCCTCCTTCACAAGAACACAAGACAAGAATTTAAATCTTTCTTCGAGCGACCCGATACATTTACTCTCGGTGTTTGCAACGGTTGTCAGTTCCTCAGCCGCCTCAAGGAACTCATCCCCGGCGCCAAAGACTGGCCAAGCTTCGAACGCAACGAAAGCGAGCAATACGAAGGGCGCGTATGCATGGTGCGCATCTTCGACTCAGACCAGTCATCGCCAAGCGTCTTCCTGCACGGAATGGACGGAAGCTCACTTCCCATCGCCGTTGCACACGGTGAAGGACGCGCTTCGTTCGCAAATACGCCTGATGTGCAGGCGGGAGATATCGTCAAGAGCAATCTTGCACCGATTCGATTCGTTGATAATACTACACTAGAACCAACGACGAGATATCCTTTCAATCCAAATGGAAGTCCAGAAGGTATTGCTGGTGTGAGAAGTTTGGATGGCAGGGTCCTTGCGCTTATGCCTCATCCCGAGAGAACTATTATGAATGGTGTTGGAAGCTGGTTCCCTGGTGAAAACGCCATGTCCGTCGAGTGGGGAGACATTGGACCATGGGGACGAGTCTTTTATAGTGCGAGAAGATGGGTTGGTTGAAATGATTGATTCTCATTTGGTCTCATCTTTGTTTGATTTCAGTGCCGTATATATGGAGTGCTCTGTATTAATTTTCTCGTTTACCGTGCTTCTGAGTATTGTACGGGAGGCTAAATCTGGAAAAGATAATCCTTTGGGGTATAGAGGCAAGTGTAAGGAGATTGCACAAAAGTTAGGAATGGCTTGATGACGGTCCGGTTCTACATGAAGAAAGTTTCTATCAATCACATTCTCAGCTACCGCACTTATCGTATTTTTCCAAAATGAATTGAATCGAATGACTATACAAACGTTTCCCTTTTCCATTCAAGTCTATCAGCCAGCATCTCCCAGCTGCTCTGGCCATCAACTCGTCCAATGCCTCTCAACCCGGCCCTCACAAACCCACTAAGTTGGTTGAATCTCGTCCTGATATCAATCACCCGTTCTCTATATGGCAGTTCGGCAAAGGATATACACGTGCTGTTCCCATCGCCAAACATGGTGTCATTTATGTTAGGCTGTTCTTCTTCTTCGTCGCTTTCATCGGAGCTCGGCTCATCTTCTAGCCCTTGAGATGCCAGTCGGCGACGTCGATGGTATCGGCTAGATGGCAAAACAAGATACGTCGTAGAGTGATTCGCTTGATCGTGCTGATATTCAACGTATCGCGCCGTTTGTACGTCAGAGAACTGCAGGCACAGGTCAAGAATCGATATGACGGCTTGGTAGGTGGGTGCAAGAGGCTTTGAAAGGAGACACTGTTCCTCCAGTAGATTGGCGAAGGATTGATGGACAGTAATCATGGCATCCACGTCTTTAGCCTCGGACATCGATTTTCGCATCGATGCGCTCGACGAGGAAATCACCAGTTCAGTGAAATGAAAATATAAGATATTAAGAAACCAAAGAAGATGGTAGCGCAGGGCATATGAAAGAATATCCTCTTTGGTGTGGGACTCAAGTCGAAGATATCGAGGTTTGTTCAATGTTTGCTTCTCAAGAACATATTTTGCTCGACGGATTTGCATGAGGAACATCGAGAGACGCTGGTACTTGGTCATCTCTTGCTTCGATATGATGTTTGCGACGGGCCATGGAAGAACATAATCCACGGAAATAGCTTTCAGTATCTTGACTGAGCGGCGATGTTTGTCAAACTCTCGAGGGGGAACCTTGATAGAACGGGCGATAAGACGGCTAACATCCACGCATGGTAAATTCCCAAGGGCTTGTTGAAAGTTTTCCGTCAACAAAAAGCGGTCATTCCACGTTGGTCTTCCCTTGTCGATCAGATCAAATATTCTTTGGTCGATTATCGCCAGAAGCGAAGTATCCTTTCCCAAGTATATATATTCAAGGGCCTGCATAGACAGCCAGAGGCTGCACTTCTGGTCAAGTTCAAACTTCAATGCAGACGAGGCAACGGTATGATTGGCATTTAGCAACCTTTCAAAAGCACCCTCGACCATGCCAGGAAACGGTATCATAGGTGAAGGATCGTCTTTTGGAAAGATGTCGTCAAAGCCAACAGCGGATTCCCGGCTCGAGATGAGATTCTCAGGAGTAACGCCAAGATGCCGAAGGAAATTCATGCTCTTTCCGGTCGTAAAAATTCTCCTTGCTGCCGGGTAGAGGAACTTGGGGCCATACAACTTGCCAGACACCTCTTCCAACACAAACCACTCATGCCACAGATACTTCAAATCAGTGCGCTTACCGGAGTCTTTCACGAAGAAAGAGCCCAGAGACTCGTCTAGCGTGCCCGTTTTCATCCATAGCTGGATAGGTCTGGCATAGCTCTCAAAACATTTGAAAAACAGCTTGGCCAGAACCCCAAATTCGACGTCTTCCGCTGCAGCCTGTTTAGCACAAACTAAATCGTATAGCAAATCAAGACAGAGGAAACCGCTCTGCTCCGTACTCCTTTCTAACTTTGCCACAAGGCTAGCCAGCTCGACAAGAAGTTTGGCTTCTCTTCGAATGTCGTTGAACAGCTCGATCATGCTAACGCATTGCGCCCTGGTTGTGTATTGGACCTGGGTATTCGATAGGAAGGTATCGAATTCAGAGACTAAGCCCTCCAGCTCTCTCTGAAACATTCGCATGAAGGGTATCTGTTGGGTTTGTTTGCCAAATGTCCTAAGCTTTTGAATGCAAACACCAACGTCAACAAATGACCTCAGTATTGAGTCGAAGGCTTCAAGAGAAGCGTGGGACAAGCGAAATCTTCTATCCACCTCAATGCTCCCGTCCACATTCCAAAATAAAGAGTTTGGTAGACCTTGAAGCATGAAGATCGATTCTCGGATGACTTGCAATTCGGTTAGAGAGACCGCAGAGTCTTTGATTGATCCCATAGAGCTCGGAGTAAATCTCCATGCTTGCGCATTTTGGATTGAAGACACAAGATCCTCGTCCTCAACATCCAAGTAAATGTCATCGGGAGGGACGTATTCTTCGAGTGGAACCTTAACGCTCTGTGGAATAATCCGGGGGATAGATATATCGCTTGAGGCGACTGACAGATTGTCATCAGATGATCCTTCGGCGTAGTCGATGTCCTCCCATATATTCCCTTGATCCAGCTCGGAAGATCCAAAATCAGCCCATGTTGGAACTGGGGGTGGATCTGGCGGTCGAAACAAGGCTATTCTGTCTGGACTTGACTTGGTAGCCGGTTGATCGGAAAGTTCTAGGAGCAAGAAGAGAGCCTCAGGAACCCAGTGACATCGTCTTGTCTCAAGCTCTGCTACTCGCAAATGAAGTGCATCGGCTAATCGATCATTTCCTACAACCTGAAATTTCTCTTGTAGGCCATCGAGCCTCCTGAAAACATCAAACTGATCAATCCTGCCGGCAGTGCTTTGTTTCAAACATCTTTCGGTCAGTGCTTTCAGATTTGTGAACTGCGACGAGCCCTAGAGACCATCAGCATGGACTATACTGTACACGATTGCTTTGTCGCGCACAGAATGCCAACCTTATCTTGCACATTTGCAATGATCGCAATAAGCTCATCAGTCAGAGCGCCGATACGCAGAGCAGCAGCCATGCTATAACCTCAATTACCTGGAGACGATGGACGGGATACACCAGCATCACGACCGTCATCACCACTGTCAGCGTGAAGCGCGACGTGGATGGTCCTTTGATGTCGCGCGTCGCAGTCCGTGGCCGAGTCTAGATGCTTACGTCACCAGTGCCAAGCCTCCCCTGAGCCCCAGAGTGCCATTACATAATCGGCGCGGCCTGATCGAGCAAAAGCCCCTGCAAGGCGGAGGAGAGAGAAATATTTCACCGTCCGACGCGGTTGACACCGAAGGGTTGGAATTGCGTGTTATCATGGCCGTTGCAAGACCTCTTCGATTGGCGCTGGCCGGTGGTGTGCTCTTTTGCCTGTTTCTCATTTTCCATCTCTCCAAATCCCCAAACTCCTTCATCAAGCTTACCGATTCATATGATAACGGGTTGAAGCATGATCCTCTGGCTGACCGTGAGTTTACCCTGGTATTAACTAATTCAGTTCTTGATAATTGGCTTTGCTAACTGTAGTGCAGCTACTGGCGAGCCAGAAGGTCATTTGTGGAGAGCCGAAGGCGATGCGTACGCACCTGATAACCCCAAATCCGCTCGAATCAATGCGACCCTCCTTTCCCTTGTGCGCAACGAGGAATTGGACCAATTGATTACAACTATGAGGGAGCTGGAGAGAACCTGGAATAGTAAATTCAACTATCCGTGGACTTTCTTCAACGACAAACCATTTTCGGACGAGTTCAAGAAGCGGACCCAGGCAGAGACGAAGGCGAAGTGCAACTATGGTAGACACTGTCCTCACGTCCAGGAACGTCTTTTGGGAATCGTCGCTGATATACCGTATAGAGCTAGTTCCAAAAGAGCACTGGGATGTTCCTAACTGGATCAATATGGATCTATATAAAGCATCCGTCGATATGCTGAAGGACAAGGGCGTGCAGTACAGCGGCAAAATCTCGTATAACAAGATGTGTAGATGGAACAGCGGCATGTTCTACAAGCACCCAGCCCTGGCTAACACGCAGTACTATTGGCGCGTCGAACCGAATGTCCACTTCTTCTGCGACGTCGATTACGACGTCTTCCGATACATGCAAGACCGCAACAAGACCTACGGCTTCACGATCAATCTTTACGATGATCCACAGAGCATAGAGACCCTATGGCCAGAGACGGTCAAATTCCTTGCGGCACACCCGGAATACCTTCATAAGAACAACGCCATGGACTGGTTAACAGATGGAAAACAAAGGCCGCATCATAAGGAAAAGGCAAACGGGTATTCCACCTGCCATTTCTGGTCTAATTTCGAGATTGGAGATTTGTCATTTTTCCGTGGTAAAGCCTATGAGGACTATTTCAACCATCTTGACCGCGCTGGCGGCTTCTTTTACGAACGATGGGGCGATGCGCCTGTCCATTCAGTTGGCTTGGGGTTGTTGGAAGACAAGAGCAAGATCCACTGGTGAGATACGAAAACTTTCATCCTATGCTTGATATACGCTAACCAGGTTCTGTTGTAGGTTCCGCGATATCGGTTACAATCATATTCCATACTATAACTGCCCCAACTCCCCCAAGTGCAAGGGCTGCACTCCAGCAAAATTCTACGCCGGCGAACCACAATTACAACTCGAGGATTGTCGTCCTAATTGGTTCAAATATGTTGGAACTGATTGATTTTGAATTTCGACAGTAACGGGGACATTGGGTTTCTGCAGTCGAATGACCTCTAATTTTGGACGTGGACGATTGCGATATACCGACATATCAATCCGTATGGCATTGACTTTTCCTCAAATATTCTTTTTTCTCCGCATTACCCCATTTGCAGATCGACTTTTCGCACAAAAACCCGGGGGCATATAATACACCGTTTAATGTCCACTTTGAAGTTCTCGCAAACGAGTTTTAGCGACGAGTATATTAGAGTACGGCGTTGGAAATGGATCCCCTTGGCTTCAGATGGCCAAGGTTGCTTTTCGGTGGGCTTCTCTGGTTTCTTCTCTTTTTTGAGGCATTGTATTTGGACAGTTAATGGATTTCGTTTTTTGGGTTTTTGGATGGCTTTTGCCCTGTTGATATGACGGATATGAGTTAGCGATACAGAGCGCAGAGCAGCGATTTTAGCTAGACGTATGTACAGTACAATTATAAATGTTATAAGTTGCTCTATTCTTCACGATGTCGCGTTGGGAGGCGGTCTCTATTTGGCTCGACAGAGTTAATCCCGTTTAATAGCACGCAGTTCAGCCTAGATAGTCAGCTGGGAAACAACAAGCTGTTCAGGGACATATAACACTTACCTTCTTACGATCAAGCTCCAGCCGTTGCAACGCTCTAGACACCGTCTGTCTGCTGACTCTCACTCCACATTTCTCCTCTAGAAAGTCAACAGCTTCGCGAACATAAGCTGTCTTGTACTTCTTAAAGAAGTCCTCCAAGGCAAGGTCCATCTCCCGTGTTAACTTGACCTTAGGTCCTCTACGCGCTTCTTCTGGCCGAGTCCTATTGAAAAACTTCAAATTCCGGCGAAATCGGTACACTGTTTTAATGCTGCATTGGGCCCGTGATGCTATCTCTTGGATATCAACGTGTTGCTGCAAAAGGGTTGAGATGAGACTCTCTTTCTCAGGTGGTAGTTTTGGAGGCATGATTGGCACGCAGTGGTAAAAGATTGGAGTTACTCGAAGGACGCGACATGTTTTTGATGGTTGTCCCAATTGTGAACTCGCGTCGTGTTTTCTACAGAATAATGGACATAACGATATCGTTCCGGTGTATCACTTCCCGAAATGAGGCTTTGCTGCGTGCGTGGTTGCTCGCCCCGTAGACATTGTTGATTGACCACCAGTCAAGGCGAAAGCACAGTAGGCTCCGAAGGAAGCTGTGTATAATATCAACAAAGTCTGCTTTCAATTCTGTCTGGTTTTACATGCTACCGGGGACTGCAAGGAGAAAAGAAAAAAGGGAAGGGAGAAAAAGGAACATTAGGTTTCACCAGAACCTTTTCCCCCTCGTCTCTCTAATTTACCATATATTGATATATCGACACTGCAGATAATTCCACAGCATTCCTCCTTCCCAAGAAACACCTCCCAATTGTACAGCTACAGTGCGGGTTAAGACCCAGTTGCCAGGCTCTTTTGGCCCTTGATTTATTTGCTCTCGGCAGGGTACATCTCCTCTTGGAGAACGATGCCCAGCTCTTCCCGGAGAGGCTTGAGCTCTTCAAGGTATGCCTCGTACTGGCTGTGGTTCTCGACCTTGGCCTTGATGCCTGTTCCAATTGAAGATGCGTTAGAATCGAAACGAGCAAAAAGCGTATATAGAGCGCCAAATAATCGTTGTAGCATGCGTCAAAACAACGAGGGTCTGTGTCTGTTACTGACCTTCGAAGACTCTGACGGCAGTGGGGAAGTCGTTGACTCTTCTAGCAGCCTTGAGAGCGGCAGTCATAACGCCAACAGATGGGACGAGATCGTAGGCGAAGGCATTGTTAAGATTTCGCTGTGCGAATCAACGAGAAAATGGTTAGCAAGATTGTAGGGAACAATTGGGGCCCGTCTGTTGAACCGGGTTGAACCAATCAATGGACTAACCTGGAGCTCGAAGACGTCCTGGACGCTATCAAATTCCTTTTCATATCTGCAATAAAATGTATCAGCCCGCATCCCTCCTCGCTATAACTCATTTCCAGCCTCCAGATAAATTCGTTTTCGTCCAAGAGATGCCAGATTTTGTATCCAGTTGTCGGGGTACATGGTACAAATTTTCAATGCAACTCTCTTGTCGGTAAACTTGGAAGAACAACAACAACCGACGGTCGCCCTACCTCGCAGAGAATTGCTCAAAGGTCTCCTCCTCGTGGGCACCACTGCATCGCTTTGCCGTCGAGCTGAAGCTGCTGGCACCGCCGAAAGGAACAGAAGCCGGCGCAACCGCAGGGAGTCTTGACCGGGCAGAGTAGGAGGAAGCCTTGAAGAAGGCCGACGGCGTTCGGCGCGAAGCGACGCGGAGGAGAGCGGAGGGCGACATTTGTAGTGAGAAAAGCGGAAAACCGACACGAGAAATCGAGTTGAATACAGTCAATGGTCCCAGAGAAGGGAGTGTTGTGGGATGTTGATGGCGGCAGTGAGGTCGGCGAAGTGACTTCTGGTGACGTTTGAGAATTTTGGGTGGTGTGAGTGGGAGATTTCGGAGCCATGCTTCGTGGAAGTTAGCTCGGAATCCAAACACAGAATCAACATCTCCGCGCAACGACAATCATCCTCACAGCTACGATGACTGTTATCACAATGCTTTTGGTCTGCTCCTGAATTGCTTGATTTCTGTCATGATACCTATATGGGTGTTTTTTGAGGCACAAGCTGTCAAGGTGTGTGCCTTTCAACGGTCTCGCTTCGCTTCCGCAAACAGACACCCCAATACCCCGGATGAAATACTACGGCCCAGAGTGCTGCCGCTACACTGATACAAACTTGTGTATGCTCGTCCATGTGCGACATACCGTGTGACTCGAAACTAAGACGCTGGTTGCGAGGTACGGATCGTGCCGTGACTGCAATGTGCAAGATATGACTCTACAAATTCTGAGAAGGGGACCAAAGATCGATGCTCAACGTTGCGCATTCACGAAGTGACGATCTTTTTAACTATACACCCACCTGTGATCTCGCCTTGCTCATGAGTCACTCTTCCACGAGTGTAATCGGATGCTGTTGACAGTTGACGACGACGCAATGGAGCCGGGAATGTGTCCACGGAGTACTCGGTATTGTCTAAGGCGAGAGAAAGTCGATGCTTTGAGACGAAGTTTCCAGTGATCTCCATCGAAGTTCCATGAACGGCCCTTCTGACTCAGAAAGACCAGATACATAACGGCATGTCACGACTTGTGAACTGCGAGACCGTATAATGTTGGCCCCAGTTAGATTTTGTCACCGTCTCGGATATATTCACTAACGCAGGAAAACGCCGTTGTATTGGTCTGCTGCGCAATATGTATAGAACCCCAACGGGTTTTCTCCTTGTATCGACTGGTGGTCTGTGATTAGGATATCAGGCTCGCAATGCTCACGCTGGTACTCTTTTCAACAGCGGGAAGCCAGCTCTGGAATTAGAATTAGAAAAGGTTAGGGCCGTTGAACAGTGGTAGCTGTGTTGATATCAGCGAATAATGATGCTGTCAATCGAGCTAGGTTCTCCCAACGTTACCCATGGAAACGCACAAGCATCCCGCAAGCCCTAAACTCCCTTTCAACGGGCATACACAACCTTCACAGTCGTGGCATGTTCCTTCAAGTTCGTCGCGTGTTCGTTGCCGGCGAAGGCCACAGATTCCGTCACATGCTTCGGTATTGAATGCGTATTGAGCCAAGCCCCATTCAGCAATCTTCCCCTTTTTGCGGATCGTTCCCAGTAGTTTGGGCCAATCAAACCTGTCAGTCCGCGGATCTGGGCGGAAGAAGTAAATTAAATTTCAGTAATCCGAGCGTAATAAGATTTTCAGCTGGCGCATCATAAATTACCAGATCCTCGTTCTCCCTGAACCGATTCTCTCCAGCTTTCTTCTCTCAACCTCACCATCTTCTTCACTCTGTGAATCTCTTCTCTTCTTCTTCTTCTTCTGTTAATGTTCTTTTAATATTAGCCTTTGCTTCTCCTTAACTCCATTTTAGCTCTTGGGGCTTTCAGAGTCTCTGTCTTTCCTTCATCTCACCCTCTTCCCAAGACTACGAACCGCAGTCCATCGTCGCATACCTGGTGGAGATCCATACAGATACTCCTTTTCATCGCTCTCTTCGACGGTTGCTGAACCCACCTACGGGCTCTCTGATTGATAATGTCTCTCGAACACCTCAAACCGACCTTGAATCGGCCGTTTGGCGTTGAACTATGGCCAATTTTCGACAAGGGCTTCAAGGCAATTGCTGGCTATCACCCAGCCGATTTCCGCTTCGTCCAGGGCGAAACGACCATGTCCACACTCAAGGAGACCGTCTTTGCATTGGCCGCATACTACATCATCATCTTCGGTGGCCGCGAGTTGATGCGCAACCGCCCGGCTATGAAACTGAACGGACTCTTTATGATCCATAACCTCTATCTCACTCTTGCTAGCGGAGCATTACTGGCCCTTTTCATCGAACAGCTCCTGCCCACACTTTGGAACCACGGAGTTTTCTACGCGATTTGCGACCATCGTGGAGGTTGGACAAACAAGCTCGTGATTCTTTACTACGTACGCCTCCCCCGTCCAGTTCTTGGCGCCGTTGAACCCTTATTCCCCTTCACATAGTATCAATATCCTGGTATGCGTATTAACGGTTTTTGCAGTTGAACTACCTTACGAAATATGTCGAGCTTCTTGACACTGTCTTCCTCGTCCTGAAGAAGAAACCACTTACCTTCCTCCACACTTATCACCATGGCGCCACAGCTCTGCTGTGCTACACTCAGCTGATTGGACTCACCGCAGTCTCTTGGGTCCCAATTACGCTCAACCTCATGGTCCACGTTGTTATGTACTGGTACTACTTCCAGAGTGCTCGTGGCGTGCGCGTTTGGTGGAAACAATGGATCACCCGTCTCCAGATCGCCCAGTTCGTTATCGACCTTGGTACGTATCAATTCCCGCAGGCACACGTATCCATAGTTTGTACATCCAGCTGATTTAAATCCAGGCTTCGTCTACTTCGCCTCCTACACCTACTTCTCATCAACATACTTCCCTACCTGGCCCAATGCCGGAAGCTGTGCCGGAGAAGAATTCGCCGCCTTTTCAGGCCTCATCATCCTCAGCTCTTACCTCCTCCTCTTCATCTCTTTCTACTTCGCGACCTACAAGAAAACCACCAAGGGCGGACGTCCACGACGCAACACCGGAAAAGAAGCAGCTATTGCGATGAAGAACCTCGAGATCCCACCTGTTGGACTGCAACCCATTACCAACGGTGTCACCCACGGAGCCACCAACGGAGCCGCTGGAACCAACGGAACGGCTGTCTCCTCCGCGAGAGCTAATGTCGGGACACCACGCTCACGCAAGGCTTAGAAGCGTTAATTCGACCCATGACTTGAGAGCAGTATTGTCGGCGAATAATGGCGTTATGATTGTCTTTTGACACTCTACGACGTTTGGCTAGCTACAAGACCCCCCTGCATCCTTGATAGATCTATACAAAAGTCTACAAGAGAAAAATCTTTCGACGTTGAAAACTACGAAAACTTGACCGTCACGACAAATTCGGTTTCCGACATTTGAATAGAAAATCTTTCCTTTTTTTTTTGAATCGGATGGGAAGAGATGTTCCATTTTTTCCCTTTATTTCACTTGAAGTAAAGTACGTTTTTTTCTTAAACTTTTATCATCATGTGCCAGGAGGATGGGTTCGATAAAATACTTTGATTGTAATATGCTCACTTCTTGTTGCTTCATACCTTTTTATTTCTGCCATTCTGGGTGGGTATTTCTCTGACAGCGAGATGTCTGAAAAGGTCCTCGGATACTGGGATGCATTGCACGGTCTTATTCCTCTATTTGCACTTTCCAACCCCCTCTTGTCTTAACAGCTCTTTTTTTTTTGAATACCTTCAATGTCCTGTCTTTGCCATCAACTGTTTATTTTTCTTTTTTGGCTTCTTTTCCCATCCGAATTCGCATGTATGCAAAACCGCCCTGATTATGGATATTGATGCGTCTAAGTAAGTAGAAGAAAATAATAATTCTAATTGATATGTACAACAGAGTTTCCTTCCTGTCTTGTTTTTAGAATTATGATTTCTTTCTGTTCTTCCCTTTCTGACTGGACATGCAGAGCGGCTCTGCTGTATGCATGCAACTTGCCTACGGGTTGGAGATACCGGTCTTGATGGCTGATGTTGCTTGCTTAGGCGCACACAAGGGTGCGTTGATGATGGGAAATAGCTCGGAGCCATGGTGAGTTCTAGGCAAGCCATTGGTTTTGTTATCAGAGTGAATATCTTTGCATGAAGGGAGCAAGCAATTGCGCTCATAGCGACGCGTGGCGCTCGAAAATTTGTGGATGTGTGTCGTGAACTGGTTCATCTAGTTCCTAAAATGATGGCACTTCACTACAGTACATTTGAAGTCGATACCCAAAAACCGATAACCGGGCTGGTCTAGTTTCAAGGAAAACGTAGGCCCAGTTAAGGGGAGAGAGAGGATGGACAATATGGTCAAGGACCAGCACAATGCGAACCACAGTTCACAAGCTTATATATCAGTAACACGGGGAAACATATAACACCCAGGACCTGATGGCCTAGTGGTAGAAGCACAAGCTTCGCCCCCTAGTGCTGTTTCCCAATCGACTAAAAGGGGGAGGGAGGTCACAGGTCAACAGGGCCTGGGTTCGAATCACGGCGGAGACAAAAACGCCAAAAAAAAAAAAAAAAAAAAAAACAAAAAAACAAGGACGTACTGCCCGGGTCTAACAGCACCCCGGGCAGGAACCTTTTTTATATCTTTTGGAGCTCTTTTCATCGAGATGACCGTCAGCGTTGGCCACTAGGCCGATCTCCAATTCTCTTCTTTTTCCTTTTGCTCTTTGGATACTCAGAACTGATATTGAGTCTCCTCGCCTCTCATTTGTGTTATCTGCTACAGTTCGAGTGGTCTGATACTAGACGACCAAATTTGCTTGCCACACGATACCATCCTTTAGCCTCCATAGCAATGTTCTCTTGCGAGGAGGTATGCTTGATATCTCGATCAAAAAAAGTCAGCTCATCTCCTTTCTGGTATCACTACGAGCCCCCGCCTCCATGCTCAAAACCAACATCTCTTGCTCCGGAATCAATTTCCACAAGATATCCCGTACAGTTACCCGGTACTTCGTGGGTTGACGATCAGTGCCATATGCGTCTGCATCGCAGAGCGTCAAAAATAGATATCCGCTGCAAGAAAGAAAAGAAGAGGGTAAAATTTCTCTGAAAGCAACAATGCATATGTATGTACTGTACGCAGCAAGTACATACATAGCGCTGGCTGACTGTTAGGCCGTTGACCACAAGGTACGCCGTCTCACAGCATTCAGCGGAGTCTATCGGAGATGGCTTGATTCTTTTTCAGTCAAAGTCGCGGCGCTTCCCAAAGTGAATATGGTTTAAATATTGGAGTTGCAGGCGATAGAGATCTCGCCGTCGCTCGTCATCAAGATGAGATCTCAGATGTCTGAGAACTTTGCGATTCAGGTCTATTCCGAAAAACGCGTCAAGTCCATCTCAAACAATTGGACCTACCTACTGAGCGACTTTTCAAGTATGTAGTACAGGCCTTCAGTTACCCCTCCTCCTCCTCTTCCTGCATCTTTTAAGACGCCATCTCCGAAGACCAGCAAACGCCGAGCAGCAAAGACGCTTGATATTGCCTGGAACTGCAGCCGGGTGACGCCCATGCTCCCAGAAGAAAAATAACTCCCTCGCAGAGGGTCGCAGAGCAAAGCAGCACGATCCAGGGTCCCCGCCAAGAGATCGTCAACCCTGATGCTTTTCTCGGGAACATGATGATGAGGTGAACAGGACGATCTGCCAATGTCGTCTAATTATGGCCTCGGAAGCGTCGATCATTGATCAAGTAACCCCGGATAACAACCCACGACCACGGAAAGACACCAACTCGGGTAGGACGCGGGCGCTTTCTTTCCCAGAGCAGATATGAATGATGATGCATACATACATACTGTACATTGATGAAGATCCAAGGTTTGCTTTAGGGACTTGACATGACGTTTTCATGAAGACAATTATCTCCACGGCCGGGAAAGGGAGCGGCACGAACTGACAGCGAGAAGAGAAGAAAGGGGTGCAAGAAGCCCATGTCAAAGAATTTGGCAGAGGAAGCAGAAATGAGTTGTCAACGGTAAGGGTCTGTCATGGACAAGGCAGAATGGACGTTGGCTCTCAGACCTACACTCGACAGGCCTCGAGAGATTGCGGGCAAGGATGCCCTGCTCCTTTGCGCATGTAGACACGGTGTTCGAGATGAAGCCTTTCCAGGACCATAGACTGAATAGTCGTTATCCAAGGGAGAGTGTGTTTGTCCGTCGATGGGCTCATTCATTTTTCTTCCATTGCCGGCGGCCGTCGGTGTGGTGTTTTCTTTGTCAACCGGCAATGCAAGCAGAGTAACGATCCAGGAACCGAAGAAGCGGGAGCGACTAAGATCCAACGAGGCCTCGAATTGCACCGTGCAGATTCAAGGCCCGGCCCTGAGCGACAGCACCAACTACTGACACTCGTGAAGTCATGACAAAACCCGAGGTGCCGCAGACCGGGAATAGGGGAGTGCGGGAAGATGACGATATGGCATCTCGGAAGGGAACCGGCTGCAACGCAGGTTTCAGATATGCAAATAAATAGCTTTTTTTGTTTGTGCTGAATGAGGGGAAGATAACAGCAACAGAGTTGCGTGCCTCGCATACGGTTCCTGATTCCGTATTTTCGCGGTTGGATGCCTTTCTCTTTGGCATTGGTCTCCCCCTCTCGACAGATAAGGCCAAGGCGGAGAGGGGAAGAGGTTGTTATCTTCGCACCAGATTGCCTGTATCATGTCATCATCTCCGACGGCTTCTGTATCACCAGACCAGCAGTGTTGCTTCATAGCCAGCATCAACAGGGGTCATGGTCATCGGAGGCTGTCAGTGACATTGCTATGTATGATCAGGGTTCGTTAGCACGAATAATTTATCCAGGAACTGACGGCAAGTTTTTGCAAAGGTGACCCAAGGTTAGGAGCAAAGTAAAACTTTGCATGTCACATTATCGGGGAAGATTGGATGTATGTATGTTGATTGAAGAGGCGGTCTCCCATGGCGTGCAGTCGCTCTCAATATATCCGATCTGGTGCATGGGATGGCGCCCTAACGAGCGATGTCTATCCACGGCCACCCCACTTCCGTTTCTATCTCTGGCGACACTCGAGCCTGTGTGAATGATGTGAATGATGAATGGGCGAGACGAGATATTGATGTCGGAACCTGCATGCGTGCGTCTCTGCAAGGCACCCAACCACCATCGTCATTGTTTGTTGGACTGGAGACACGTCGGCCAGCAGCATCGTTGCCAGGAATATCGCAACCAGCGTACCTCAATGAATGACCACGGCCGTCAACCGGTGCGACACACAGAGAAGGCTGTTCAGACAGCAATCATAATAATGTAACTTGTTCACAGCAGCGTGGGGGATTGAGAAGTGGTCGTTGCTTGTCGCAAGGCCGGGATCCCTCGACTAAGGGGTCGTCCAAGATGCCGTTCACCTGGGGAAAAGAAGAAAAGAGAAGAAAAAAGCACAAAGCAATGTGCTTGTTCACGGCGATGCTGGTGCTGATCTATCCACCGTCGTCTTGTCTTTCTCTCCTCCCGTCACTCCAGCAATCGCTCAGCGAGACTGCAACAACCGACATCTTGACCGTGATGGTGATGTCCAGCAAAACTAACCTCAGCCCCCTGCAACGCTGGCACACATGGCGTTTGCTCGTTCCTTGAACCTTCGCTGCGACGGCCGTCGTGGCCCAATAACAGCGCCGGCTTGCGTTGGGTCTCAGGCCTCGTCTCCGATCAGAAGCTTTTGTTGCCACGGCCAGTGCGAAGCCAGCACCTATCCAGATGACCTGCAGAGTCCGCCAGTCTGCACGCAATCAGTCTGCCCGGATGGAGGGGCCCGAGCAGTTGTCATTCGCGTGCTCTTGCAGGCGTGCATGCCCGCCGCTGTTCTGGCTGTGGTCGCGAGGGCGATCTGGTCGCTCGCAGCACTGCCCAGGGACAGCCTCTTCTTCTGCCCTTCTTCTGGCGTCGACATCTCACTTCACCTCGACTAAACAACACTCTTCTGCTTCTTTTTCTTCATCTTCGAGATGCTCAAGCTAGACCGGCTCGGCAGTCAGCGGGGCTAGGATCGCTTGTCTCGGTTTTCCCAGCAGAGTGGGAGGGAATGTCTGGGATCCCTGACGTTCGCTGAAGCACGCCATGAATTAGTGAGTTATGGATCTGATTGAGATTTCTTTGCTCCTGGACAATCTCGACCCTTCAGGATTCTTCTTTAAACCATTTGCTTCGTGCTGTTGTCCTTGTGCCTGCAATGCCTTTGGATTTCCCTTCTCCCTCTCTGCCCGTCAGCCCAGTCCTACAACCGCCTGTTGACGCCGTGCTGCACCCATCACCATCTACTATTGCCGCCCTGCTCCTTGTTCCGGATGACCTGCCGATGCTTGATACTAAAACAAAGTGGAAATTAAGGACTGAACTAAGACCAGGCATGGTTGCAACAACTTTATAGCCATTTGCCGCCATCTAGAGTTATCCCACTCTATACACTCGACTACAAGACTATACATAAACACGAGACGAACTTGATTCTGCGCCCCGCGGCCATGGCTGTCGGCAGAATGGGTTCACTGGGGGGTCAGGAACGTATGGCCGATGTGATGGCGTCTTTCAAGATGCGCAGTATCCCCTCGCAGGCCATGCCAAGCAGATATGAATCAGAAGAGGAGGAGATGTCGGAGGTGGATTCACCGAACCCAGACGATCAAGTCTACTCTCCTGTCGGCAGCGACGTGAGTGGACCGGACTACGATGGCCCGGACAACAGCTCTCCTTTGCACACTCCGAATAAAGACTTCACCTTCAGGATGCCGAGTCCTTCCCCAGTGGCACAGGAAACAGTCAGATCTCCTGCATCGAGTAGTGGCAAACGAGAGAGCTGCTTGACGCTCATGGCTCCCAAATCAACCCGCCGCGAGGAGAACGACTTGAGGGAGGTCCGAAAATCCTATGGTCCCTATCGCGACTCTCCGCCCTTCCAGAAAACACGCTTCTTCTCATCGATGGTCTTGGAAACAGAGCCGCGGTCGCTCCGCCGATCTATATGCTCCGACATCCTCTCCTCAGACGATGAATTCGGATCGGAGACTCACTTTCTCATTGCAACCTCTGTCGTCTATCGTGTGCCGAACAGCAAACCCAACTTGGTCTCTGTTGGCCCTGCTTCTTCTCCGTCAACTACGCCTCCGCCTCCTGAACAACCAAAAAGACGTCCAGCCCCTCTCAACCTCGCCTCATCACGCCAGTCTTCTGCCATTCCAAGTCGGTCCACCGGGAGCGTGAAGAACCGCCTCGCCCGGCTCATGACGAGCAAGCAAGAGAAACGAAGAGGCTCTTACTTTATGCAAATGCCCAACACGTCAAACTCATCTATCCTCGAAACACCTTCCTTCGCCGTGCCGAACTGGCACAAAGATGAGCCCCGGAGATCATTGGAGTCCGAATCCGACCAGGCACCGGAAGCCAGACCGCTGGAGAGAGATTCCTGGTTTGCTAGCCGTCTAACTTCTTCGCCCGCCCGCTACTCTACTCATAGTCAAATGAGCCACGACTCTTATGGACCGACACGAGACGAAAAGCAAGGCCAGGGTCTTCCACGATCCTCCGGATTCCGGAGACGACTGGCGTCTCATGGCCAGATTCTTCGTGCGGACACAATGCCCGTTCAACCACCATTACACACAAGCACCACCTCCCGTTCCACCGCGCCGGAACAGAAAAAACGATTTGTCTACAGCCTGACACCATCAACCGACCGCTCAACTACGCCATACAGCAATGGGAGTGTTAGCACCACTCTCACGGATTTTACCTTCCCCAACAACGACCATTTGGCTCCCCGCAACTCTCCCATGCCTGGCAAAGCATATTCAATACGAAGCGTGGCCAGCAACTCCAGCAAACTCAGCTACTCACCCTTCGACTCCGCCTCCTTCAAAAACCTGACCCAACGATACAACCGTGGCCAAAATAACGCCCAGGAGCCCCCGAACAATAACCAACGCAGACCCTCGGGCAGTTTCTTATCTGTCGGACGCAGACCTGACCCCCTCAAATTTCGCGAACACCGCGCCAATTCTGAATTCAGCCCTGGCCTACCCCCATCACCCCGGCCACCCATATTCGAAGAGGAACGGAGTACGATCGCCGGACGGCAGGGAGGAGGAGAAGACGCCAAAGAACGGTTGAAAACATCGCCTCCCCGAAAACACAAACACTCATCGTCCAAGAGCATGAAATGGTTCCAGGACAAGGGTGGAAATGTGAGCCAAGTAGGAAGCAAGGCGCTGAACGGCTTGGGCTCGATGATCAGGACGAAGATTACTTGAGTTCTACTCGTTGTATAGTCTTTTTAGCGTCGTCGTCGTCGTGCTTTTTCCATATCAACGACCACTTCAGTTACCGGCATATCTTTACAAATTGGGGGTTTACAGGCGCCGGATCCATTTGCGACAATATCGATATTTAAGCCAACACCTTTTTCTCTTTCTCTCTCTTTCGAACATCCGGTTTTGGGAGGTTACCCTGTTTTATCTACCTAATAATCTCTTGCTACTTTCCCTTTTCTCGTTTTTAGCATCTGTATTCTGGGAAGGTTGGGATGCCTTGCGCTCCTGGCTTGAATCTTTGGCGTGTTTTTTTTGGTGCTCCAAGAGCACTTGTTGCTTCTTGACTGGGGTGTTTTTGCATTTTGCATTTTGGAATCTACCGAGCCATTTCTTCCTGTGGTTGCAGTCTTGTCGTGATATCGATTACGTGTTTGTACAGAGCGTACATACAGTCTCCCTATTTTGCAAGGAGGAAATCAAAAAATACTACAAATTTTTGGCTATCATTTTTCCACATCCCTTTCTCTTTGAGAATTCCCCATCCAACGTTTCTTTTCAATAACACAATTGCCCTAGTTACCACTTCCAACTGCTGCGCAAAAAAACAAGGGCGTTTCAATCCGAGTACCTTTTCTTGCGGCTAGCCAAGCCCCCCACGAACCCACGATGCAGCCATTCCGGTCGGCTCGTTTCATCAAAGCCTTCTCGAATAATCGCTAAAACCAAAAACCCAACACACCACGAATCGCAAAGCTACAAGCTTGCAGCATCGAAGCTCTCTCCTCTGCTTATGTGCAGGATGGAGCTTGTGTGGAACCCCGTCGTGCATCGTCAATTTGCGCGAGCTCGAATCCTTGTTTCTTCGCAGTAGAACATTTTGTTTCAAGGGAAGCTTCGCCGGAAGCGCGAATCCGGGTCCGGGAGATCATAACTATTAGTTAATTCTTCAGCGCGACAACATGCATCAGGGATGGAGATTTCGAGCATCCGTGCCTCCCTCTTCTCTTCCTTTTGCCCTGCGTCCAGGACTCCATATCTTGACTTTGACGAGGTTCATCCTGCGAAGAAGTCGTGGATTTTGAGTTTCGGATGTGTCAGGGCGGATTTTAGTGTTTATCATGGGTTCGTTCGCACCCCTGTTCGCCAACAAGTTCTCTGAACAAGGTTGACTTTGGCGGGAAAAAAGCGTTAGCTTGTTGCTTTTTTTCTTTCTCCCCTCACCCACGTGGTGGTTTTTGTTCGTAAATCCTGCTAAAAAAATTTTGGACGTCACCTTTGCTGCTTGGTGGTAGGAAGTCCAAGATATGTCCATGTGGTTCTGACGGAGAACAATCCTCAAACGACTCTCTACAGCCCTTCATTAGTTATTTGTTCCACCCACCGTCAAAATGACAGCCGGCGATGGAGATCTTATCTCCACCACAGCCGGAGAACTAGACGCCGACCAGGGCAATAGCCCGCGGCAGAGCGACGCTGGAACTGACGATGCCTTGCTGGTACGTTGCCTGTCTGTGCTTACATCGGCCATCTATCCTCTTTTGCCGTGATTATTGAGGTGTAGATCAGGACCTGAGCGATCTCCATTTCTTAAATCCTACAAGCTCCAACAGTAGTGGAGCTTTTGTTTGTGAATTATTTCAACGTCCATCCGGAATGCTAACCTAGATTATAGGAGTCGCTTGGATATAAACCGGTATGTGTGGATATCTATTAGAGCACATATGTACATTACTGTATAGCCGCTTGGTCCCCGGCCATTAGCAAGTCGCCGATTGACTTGCTGTGGGAAGAGAAAAAGAAAAAGAGGGAAAAAAAGGAGCCATGCAAAATGAGGATAATGATGCAGAAGCCTGAAGAGCTTATCTGATTTTTTCCACGTCCTAGGTACTCCATCGGACATATACCCTGCTGGAGAGCTTTTCGACAACTTTCTGTAAGCCGAGGCGCAACTCGTCCGACCCCTTACAGACTACGGCCAGCATCTACTTCATGTTATAGTGGTCACGGCGGCTAACTTAAGGTCACAGCCGCTCTCTACTTCGTTGGAGGTGTCCGAGTGACTTTCAGCACTGGAATAGCTGCTGGTGGTAATCTGGCATACTGGTCAGTAGACAAATCTCCAAAGACATTGGAGCATGCCCTTATATACTCCTCTCCCGGAAGAGAATCAAAGTAACTGATATTCGATGCCAACAGGATAAACTACCTCATCACAGCAGTATTCACCTTCATCACAGCTGCCGTCATTGCAGAAATCTGCTCCGCTCTCCCGTCAGCCGGGTCAATCTACCTCTGGGCTGCAGAGGCTGGTGGTCCGAAGTATGGCCGTCTCCTGGGTTTTGTCGTGGCATGGTGGAGCACGACGGCGTGGACGACGTTCTGTGCAAGTAAGAGATTATCAAAATCCAACATCTCGCAGCGGTTGATGTATGAAATGGGTTGAGCATGATGCTAAACATTGAGTGTTTTAGGTAACACGCAATCGGCTGTGAACTACATGCTTGCGGTAGGCATTATCAAACATCAACCTCTAAATATCAATCCAATGCATAGATTTTGTGAGAGAGCAGACAGTTCACAAGGCTAACGGGACTCATGCAGGAATTCACCGTATTCGACGTCGACTTCCCCAAGAACGTAGACAGCATCAAGTTTCGCGCCGTTCAATGGATCTGCACCGAAGTTCTTCTCGCATTGGCCGCCATAGTCAACTTCCTTCCTCGTACGTTCATCTATTACTGACGAAACGCCCTCATGCTCGCGCTTAGCCCTAACATCCTCCAACAGCCAAATACTTCAGATTCATCTTCTACTTCTCGTCATCATTTGTCTTATTGGACTTCATTTTGAACGTTATTTGGCTCCCCATCGGCGCTCATAATACATGGGGCTTCCGAACCCCCAAGGAAGCATTCCTGGAGACATACAATGGCACCGGAGCACCCGCAGGTTGGAATTGGTGCCTTTCCTTCCTGGCCACTGCTGGTATCCTCATCGGCTTCGACGCATCAGGTCACATTGCTGAAGAGACGAAAAATGCCTCCTTGACTGCTGCGAGAGGTATCTTCTGGAGTACGGTCGTTAGCGGTCTCGGGGCTGGATTGACCATCGTGCTCTTCCTGTTTTGTGCTGTAAGTGCCAGAGACTTGTTGCACATTTGGCTTTTTCAAGCAGGACTAACGTGTGGCATAGCCTGATCCGGAGACCCTTTTCTCCTTTGGCTCACCGCAGCCATTTGTCCCGCTATATGCAGTGGTGCTCGGAAAACGGGCACATATCGTCATGAACGTAATCTGCGTCATCGCATACTGGTTTGTACGTGCTTTTACTCCTTTTTCCAACACAAGCAGCATGCCCTTTTAACTGACATACCAAAAACAGAACACCACCATCGCCATCGTCGCTGCATCCCGCCTCGTTTTCGCCGTCGCCCGTGACGGCGTCCTCCCATTCTCAGGCTGGGTCTCCCGCGTATCTCCCAACGGACAACCCTACAACGCCATCCTCGTCGTCTGGGTGGTCGCCGCAGCCGTGACATGCACAATCTTGCCATCCACCGTGGCGTTTACCTCCCTCGTTTCCGCTGCGGGTGTGCCCTCTGCCGCTGCGTACGGTTTAATCTGCCTAGGCCGCGTCTTCCTCACGCCTAAAAAGTTTCCAAAACCGCGCTGGAGTCTGGGACGACTGAGTCGGCCGTTTCAGATCATTGGCATCTTTTGGAATGGGTGGGTGGTGGCAGTGTTGTTCTCACCATATCAATTCCCTGTCACGGGCGAGAATTTGAATTGTAAGTGACCTCCCGTGCATCCTTCCTCAACCATTAGCAGGGAGTAGTCTAATAACTGTTCATTCCGTGCAGACGCGCCAATCATCTTATCTGGCGTGACCATCATCGCCCTGGTATCATACTGGATCATCCCAGAAGAGAAATGGTTCCCCAGTGCGCGAATCTCGAAATTCGTTAATCAGGAACCGATCGAGACCATCGAACAGACGCAGTCGGTTTCGAATAAACCGAAGATTCAATGAGAGGACCGCGTGGTTTCCTTCAACAGCGCTGACAATACGCAAAAAGGCAGTTTTCATGTTAACAATTAGATCTGTGGATGGTACATACGTTCTCTACCATCATGGTAGTTTGAATATAGTGTCTCCAGCGCCCAGAGGTTTACTCTGTTCGCTGATCTAGCGGGTGTCTTTTCAGGGCCTGTGGTGTTACGACACTGGAGCACTACCAGGGCAATGAATTGCCCCTTTTTGAAAGTTATGTAACCATTCGCCCTAGGGAGGGTGATATACATTGGTTTCAGAAGTTTTGTTCTTTTGATGATATCCCAAAAGTTTTAGACACAGTTTTGTCTTCTCAGATGTCCCCATTTCTTGTGCATACTTCACATGGAGCCACTCCATGACGCAAAGGTTTTACCAAAGCTATCTCTTGTATATTTTTTTCATAGCCAGACAAAGCTCCATGGGCTTTTCTTTCCCAATATCCAAATCATGAATCCAGGGGAAACTGATATCAAACGTTTTCCCGGAAGTTTGTACCCTTTCCGGGGTAAAGATATTCCGCTCGGATAACGAGCTAAATCCGGCTAGACCCGGGACTTGGTCAGTGCGGCTTCTCTTAGACCGGCGATTGTGCGTGTTGATTGGCTCTTATTCTCCGAGCACAGCGACATCGGTGAATATTTCCCCGCATCACGTCAAAATGCATAATTGGGGAACAGCTGTTCGTCCTATGTACGTCGGAGAAGGAAGAGGTAGGCGGGGGGTGGGGGAAGTCACAGGGACGAGCTCTCTACTGTCGTTATAAAACAGATTTTTTTTCAATTCATCGAGGTCAATCATCTCTGGACTTAACGATATTAAAGACAGAATAGGAAGACAAGCTACACAGAACTACATCTGCGCAACCCACCCCGCATCCCATACCCCTCCATCAGCAAACAATTCCATTCTGAACGGAAGCATCACTTCTTCCTCCTCGTCCATCTCCTTCTCCCAATTTAAGCATCCCAATCAATCGATCACAATGTCCAGCACCGGCACCCGCTTAGCAGGCAAAGTTGCCATCGTCACCGGTACGTTCCCAACACCCAATCCCATCTCCACAACTCCTGAATAATAACGAAGAGAAACCATTTACTAAACCCCCCTCCAGGCGGCGGCTCAGGCTTCGGCGCCGCCATCGCCCTCCGCTACGCCCAAGAAGGCGCCCAAGTCATAATCGGCGACATCAACACCACCGGCGCCGCCTCCGTCGCCTCGCAATACCCCCAATCCATCACCCACCAACGCATGGACGTCACCTCCCTGTCCGACTGGCAATCCATCATCTCGCACGCCGTCAGCGCGCACGGCCACGTCGACATCCTGGTCAACAATGCCGGCACGACATATCGCAACAAGCCCTCGGAAGAAGTGACGATGGAAGAATTCCAGCGCGTGTTTGATGTTAATGTGAAGAGTATCTTTTTGGCGGCGCAGACGTTTATTCCGCGCTTGATGGAGCAAGGAAGGGGCGGGTCGGTGATTAATGTGTCGTCGACGGGGGCGCAGAGGCCGAGGCCGGGGTTGGTGTGGTATAATGCGTCGAAGGGGGCGGTGTCGAATGTATGTTGATATCCCTCTCTCTCCCTCTTTCTCTCTCTCTCGCTCCTGCGTCTCCTTTGCGGTAGGGATTGTACTGACCGTCTTGACAGGCTACGAAAGGTCTCGCTGCGGAATATGGCTGCCATCAAATCCGCGTTAACAACGTCTGCCCGCTCCTCTCCGGCACGGGTCTTTTCGAGATGTTCGTTGGGGTCCCCGACACCCCTGAAAATAGAGCGAAATTCGTGTCCAATGTTCCCCTAGGCAGGCTTACCGATCCGAACGATGTGGCGAATATGTGTCTGTATCTAGCGTCTGATGAAGCGGCCTTTATCAACGGTACCGACATGGTTGTTGATGGAGGAAAATGTATCTAATGCAGTCAGATTACTCGCTCCTAACAAGTTGGAAACTTAAGAAACATCACGGCCAATCTTCTAATCTACAAATTAAGGAGTATGCCTCTTACGAGACAGCTTTATCGATGGTCCCTAACTAATCGTGGCTTTAAGAGACACTACGGCCAATATCCCAAGTTAAAGATTATGGAGTATACCCTTAACGAATCAGCCTTCAGCAACGATACCAATATACCCGTCGATGGAAAAAAACGCATCTAGAGTAACCATAATATGCACCCGTAAGTAATCGTCGCTCTAAGCAACGTTACGGGCATTCTCCCAGATCAAAAAATAAGGAGTACATCTCTTACGACACGACCTTATCTCCTCGTCGGCACGAGCCTTAGAGACGAATATCTGCCCATGGAATTGTCATTACATAACGCTTCTTACGAGACGGCCTTTATCAACAGTACAATATGATCGTCGATGGAGGAGACTTATGTATATAACTTATCCATAATATTCGCTCGTATCTAATCGTCGCGGTAAGCGACGTTACGGCGATTATTCCAGCTTAGAAGTTAAGGAATATGGCTCTTACGACACGACCTTATCTCCTCGTCGACACGAGCCTTATCCCCTCGTCGACACGACCCTATCTCCCCGTCGACACTCGTCCTAAAAAAGAATATCTGCCCATGGAAGTGTCATTGCTTAACTATCGTTGTAAAAAACAACACATAAGGACAACTACCCCCCATATCCTCCCTTATGATAATCACTTAGAAAAACCCAGAGAAACCCACGCCTAACCGGAAGATCCTTGAAGAAGAAGAGAAAGGAAACAACTTCTCTCGTGTCCAGCATTGCTGGCGAAGGGTATCAAGGGACATAAAAAAAGGAAAGACAGAACAGTCATCACGGGCATAAAAAATCTGGATTTGAAGAGAAGAAACTTGACCTAAGCTTCCTTGTCGTTATCCCCCGTCTAGAAGTGACCACGGGCGTGTCGATGACGAAGTCTCGAAGATACCGTAGGAGTTGGCAGGTTGACCGTCCTGGTGACAGTCTTCTGGACAATGATGATTTCATACACCGTTGCGCCGCTGGTGGAATAAGAAGTTGACAACGTCTGTTCAGTTTCTTTGAAACTTTCGGACGTGATTACTGCTTTGGGCAGTGATGTCGAGAACGGCGTAACAGAAGGCGGAGCAGTTGCAGTGAACGTCGAAACTTCAAAAGACAACCGATCAGCTTCCGGGAGCTTCAGTTTAGGAGGTTCGGCTTCAGTTGGGATAACCGGAATTGGCCTAGCTGGAGTTGGAACGACCGAAGAGAAAGTGGTTTGGACTGGTGAAGGATAATAGGCTGCCGAAACTGTCGCGTAACCAGGCCCTCTCATGATTGGAACATTGCCGGGCAATCCGTTTGCGTTTAGTTCATACTGTTCACCGCCGAGATCAGGATCCTGATTGAATTTGCACTGCCTTTGATCGCTTTCAGACTGAAGATTGAAAACCGGACAATCCTGAACCTGTCCCGAAAGATTTGTGCACTGATCAATGGCTCTCTGCAATACGCCATCTTCCCATGCTTCAATGAAATCACCGTGATAACCAAACCCAGTTGGATCACCGTTCGCAAGCACAAATTCACCTTGTTGACCTTTGAATTGATGAGTATCCCAGATACTTTCAAAGAGGAGTGTGACGAGACGACGTTCAAAACCTTCAGGACAAGTGCCGCCATCAACGAGATCAGGATAAGCGACATGCGAGCGATGATCTGGTGTGTCTAAGTCCTTGCCATTCCAGCACGATGGAAACAGGAGTTCCAAACGAAGGCCGTGTTTGCACTGAGAATCAATTTTGGCTCTGTCAGGAAAGGCGTGACGCAGTAAAGCTGGTTCAGGAGGATTGTCGTAGTTTAGACAGTTAAAACCGAGTGCCTTTTGACCAAGAGCAAGCTGTGTCTTGTCGTTGGCAGTCCAGGTAGACTTCGGCGGGACTGGGACGGGAAGAGTGAAGTTTCGTTGGTATGTGTCTCCAGCAATCATGCGAAAGCCGCGAGGAAACGCTTCGACATTATTGCCGCGAGGAAGATAGTAACTAGGGAGAATATGTTAGAAGGTTCGCAACGAGACAGACAACTCTAGTCCAACACTTACACTAGCATGCCTCCGACCTGTTTGACGAGTTCGGCACTTCCATCAGGGTGGATGAAGTACAAACTTGGAGCCCAATACGCAGATTTGTCTTGAGTGACCTCACATGAAGTACACTGTGAAGCAAGCAACTGCTCACTAGTAACGGACATGGCGAAATCTGGCAGGTCAGCTTGAGTTCTGCACCAGGGACATGATAAAGCAGAATAATGTATGAAGAAGATGAAAAGCCAATACTTACTGCCACCACCATGAATGGCGTGAGCATGAGCGGACAGTTTTCCAGGGTCCATGATAGGGTCCAACCTGGCGGTTCCAAGAAGGCCACGACACGGGAGTCTCCAGAAGGCCATGGAAGGAGCAATGACAGCAGCCAATGCAGCTGCAGTTGCAGCGACGGTAGCAGTGCTGAAACGCATCTTGCAGAGTATTGATTGTTTGTTTGGTGAAATTCAGTAGACTTGAAAGTAAGTCAATAGACAGAACGTCTGAAACAGCTAGGCAAAGGATATTAGTTCGAGGGACTCAACTTGATGGTCAACGCAGGATGGTGGGTAGATGAAGAAAGAGAAAGGTGGAAGCTCAAGAAGAAACTTATATGGTAGGGAGAGAAGGGTAGGAGATTCAAAAAGTAGTGACTGATAGGAAAAGCGGGGTAAGGGGGGAAGCAGGGCATGAGACCGGAGTGAAGTGAGAGATGGGAGCGAAGGTATCAGTTCAGAGCGTAGTGCCCGCCAAAAAGTGAGATTTCGACTCCAGAGCGAAGCTCTCACTTTGGCGTGACGAGACCATGCTACTGAACGCGTCATAAGGGCCAGAATGGCAAAGAGAATAGATTACTAGGTGCAAGTTCAAGCTCATAAAAGGGGACGCGAGAGATATATCAGTAGAAGTTCGAGTAGCAACGTACCTTGATAAAAGCTGGTTGATAGAACCTCGATGCCAGACGCGAACGACTGGATTCGTCAGAAAGGCCTGAACAGCAAGCTGTTTTCTTTGGAGCAAAACAACTTGAGATCGAAGGGGGTAGCAGTTCAAACTGACGAGGTCTGTGATGAACTAGGGGCTGATATCAAGGGGCTGATGGACGAGGCAAAGAGTCGATGAGCAGAAACGGGCAGAGAGACGAACCAGGAGGATGAAGAGGATGGAAGGATGAAGAGGAAGAGAGGTTGAGAAGGTGAAAAAAGAAGAGGAGGGGAGGTTGTGGGAAGAGGAGGAGAACACAATCTCCCCAGGTAACCAAATAGGCGAGCACGTGAGCACGCTGGCCAAGTTGGGATGTTGATGCCCAGCAAAGGCCAATTTGATATTGCAGTGGTTGGCAGCGCGTGTGGTTTTGTTCTCAGTGCAAAAGAAGAGGCCACCACTCGCCCAGCAGGAGTGTCTGTTGAACTAGAGGAAGTTTTTGTGCAAAAGAATGCAGCCAGACGAAAGGAAACAATCTTTCTGTTACTCCAGATCAGATACAGATCAGAGAAGAGGCAGATTCGAAGTCCAGCTTAGAGGTGAGCTCTCCCACCCCGCAGTCCACCACTATACGGAATCAACCGTGTAAAAGGAACGAACGTTCAGAAGCACCAGCTAATGCCAGCCACTGAAACAGAAAAAAGGTGAGGAACCCTGTGCAAAAGAAACGAAGGCAGCTCGAGATCAGAAAAGGGAGAGACAAAGCCAGCTTCGAGACGAACAGCAAAAGGAGAGACAAGACACTGGAACAGCGAGGACGAGACGAGACGAACGAACGAACGACAGACGAAGAAAAGAGGGAGAAAAGACGACGTTGAAAAAGAAGAACGGCGGCGGCTACAGAACGAGAAATGGGATGTCTGTATGAAACACGGTGGCCCCTCCCCAAAAGAGATTTTGATTTGGCGCGACCAGGGGGGCGCGTGAGCATGGGGCAAGGGCCCTGTGCTGGGGGGAAGGTATCGCCATGTTCTGCTTCTCCTTTGGGGTATCGCCGCGGAGTCTTCCGCCCGTGTGTGTGGGCGGGACATGCCCTGAGACGGGCAATCTCACTGCCTGGAAGTCCCTGGACGGCCACTGCCACCGATATCCTGGACCGGGTGGCGGATCGACGCTTTCCAGGCTTTTGCTTGATTAACTAACGGTTCTCTTCTGGCAAGAATCATCCGTGGAGGGAATGAACGACATCGACGTCCGGAGAACTCTTCCATCCCAAGACTGTTTCACCTGAAACCTTCTCGGGGGTTTGGCATTTCATTGTTTTGCGCACGACATGACAAGCCCATTCTTCTTGTCATGTCATTATTTCGTGAAACAATCGCAATAATGAACACGGACGTGCTGCCAAGTGCTGGGAGAATCAAATCTATTTCCAGCGAGATGGGATAGGGTCGTTGTCACTGTCTCTGTCTCTCGGCGTTTAATGGAAGTGCCTCAGATCGAACATCGATGACCCTGGGTAATTTCAACGATGAACCCCGCTAGTCAGGGTCCCGAGCCAACCCAAGCGGCGGAATAAATAGAAAGCGACCCCGGCCATGTGGATGAGCCCTGACGGGCGCTTAGGGCATGAAACGGGGCCAAGATAGCATTTTGCCATCACACTCGCCGTGGACTGGACGTGAGAAAGAGCGACGACGGTATAGAAAACAGGTCTGTTCGACGGAAGCAGATGGAAGACGCAGATGGTAACTTCTCTCCAGATATCAACCGCCATGTGGGCGAGTTCAATCTTTGCTGTGGTCAACTAACCATGGGTTGACGTTGATCGGATCCCGGTCCGCTCGTTGAAGGGTTGCTTTTGGCGTTCCCCACCCCATGTTTCTTATTTCTCCGGTAGACGGGGGTTTAGTCCAGCCTGTCCGTAGCTATCACGGAATAGCAATATCGGGGAGATCTCTTTATCTCATCTGAAGACCTTGATATCGCAATGAATGGAAGACTTCAACCTTGCAGTAGTGAATCCAGAGCCTCGAGCTGGTAGACTTTTCCGTGGCTACGAGTAACTATCTCAAAACGTCATCTGATCTATAGTCCACGACAGCAAAGGCGCGCCGATCCTCGAGCAAGTCTTTGAAGTCTGCAGATATAACTATACTGTAGTCCTACAGCTAGCCTTCAGCCAGACTTCTCATCTTCCTCAACTGAATATCTGCGTACAGTACTCTGCTTACCCCGCGAAACATTCAGCTCTACAGACCTGCAGCACAGATACCCATACTCCGCACCTTCTACAGCACGTTTAAACTTCTTCTTCTGCTAGGCAGCTGAGCTAACTACTCCGTACGGCTTGCCTTTTTTACGCCAGTCACATTCTTCGCTGCCAGGATTCTGCACACCATAGGGCTGTGTCCAGGCTTCATGGACCATGCAAAGCCGGCAGACAAAGACAGATGATTGCTCAGAATGTAAACGAAAAAAGCCAACTTTCTGCTTCTGTTTTGCAATGTTACCTGTTTCTCTGCACTCCCACCCACCTTGTTTGCTGACTTGGAGCACAGCTTCAGGCTCGAGCACGTCGATTGCGACAATGGCGTATGCTCCAGCCAACGGACAGTGCTCATCTACGGAAGAACACAAGGAGAGTTTGCAGAGCTGAGCAAACCGTTTGCGCAATCAGCGTGAGCTCGACCTATGATTCCTGCATACTTCTGCGAGACATGGCGGGCATGACGCATCAAGGCTGAATGTCAATACCTGCTGACCCCGCTTGTTGTCCATCGCTGCTCTCTTGTTTTGGATTGCGTGTCTCGTCGCTTTAGAAAAGGGCTCTTTGCCCACCGGAAAGGAGACAACCCATCATCTCTCTACTCTTCTTCATCCAACATCTTCATCTCCTATATCGTTGTCAGAATCTTTTCCTCATCACAAACCTTTAACAAGCACCGGCTTCAAGTTGTAATCATGCCCCTCATCTCCATCAACGGAAATGAGCTGGACCCCGAGCAGCTCGGCCCTATGCTGAGGGCCCTCAACCTCGAGTCTGAAGATGCCTCCAAATCCAACTACATCCTCATCCAAACCTCCGGACCCCTCTCCGTCGAGCAGGAAGATCAGCTCGAGCAATTGGGCGTCGTGATCCAGGAGTACGTCTCACACAATACCTATCTGGCCGGATTCAAGGACAGCGATCTGCACCCGATTCGAGCTCTCGATTTTGTCACCTGGGCGAACGTTTATCTGGACTCTTTTGTCATTCAGCCGTCGTTGAAAACCGCGGCGCCAACGACACACGCCCTGTCAGTCTTTCCAAGTGTTAGACAGTCCAGCATACCTCAGGAAGTGGATATTGTGTTCCACCACGACGTCGACACCCAGGCCGAGGCCGAGGACCTCAAGACTGCCATTGCAACGGCTGCTCGCGTCGATCCAGACGGCCTCGAGATGGGTAGCCATAAAGTCCGCTTGTCCGTCCAGGAGCAATACCTCGAGGAACTCGCTGCACTGGATCATGTGCGTCTCATCCAAAAGGTGCACCCGGCACGGCTGTTCAACAGCGTCGCTGTCCGCGTCATGAACGCCGAGATCGATATCAACGGAACGGCCTACGAAGGCGAACGCCAAGTAGTCGCCGTTAGCGATACGGGATTCGACAACGGAAGCACTGAGGATGTCCATGACGCGTTCACGGGACGTGTGAAGAAACTGTACGCCCTCGGAAGGCCGTCGACAAACAAAGCGGACGATCCCGACGGCCACGGTACGCACGTCTGCGGATCGGTTCTCGGAGACGGACGGTCTGAGAAGATGGGTGGAAGAATTCGAGGTGTTGCGGTCAAATCCGAGCTCGTTGTACAATCGGTCCTGGACGCTCGCGGAAGCCTGGGCGGCATTCCCAACGATCTAAATGACCTCTTCATCCAGCCGTACAAACATGACGGTGCCCGGATTCATACTAACTCCTGGGGAGCTAGTTCGCCATTCGGACAATTGCCATACGACACATCCAGCACAGAAATCGACCAATTCGTCTGGGAGCACCCCGACATGGTAATCCTCTTCGCCGCCGGCAACGACGGCAAAGACAACAATCGCGATGGCGTCATCGACCAGCGACAAATCGGCTCCCAAGCCGCCGCCAAAAACTGCATCACCGTCGGCGCCAGCGAAAACGACCGGCCCGACATCCCCATCAAATACGGCCCACGCTGGCGAACACCCCCCATCGGCACTGACCTGATGGCCGACAATCCAGCCGGCATGGCCGCCTTCAGCAGTCGCGGTCCCACAAAGGAGGGCCGCATCAAGCCCGACGTCGTCGCTCCGGGGACGGGTATTCTGTCAACTCGCTCCCGCAAACTCGTCAGTCCCAGCACGAATTTCGGACAGAGCACCGATCCGAACTACTGGTTCTGCGCGGGCACCAGTATGGCCACACCACTCGTCGCCGGCGCCGTGGCCGTGTTGCGCGAATGTCTCGTGAAAAACGGTACACCGAACCCGAGCGCGGCACTCATCAAAGCGCTGCTTATCAACGGTGCCGTGGAGTTGGTGGGCCAATACGTCCCCTCCGAAGCTGGTCGGTCACCCAACCCGAGTTCCGGGTTTGGCCGCGTCAACGTCAAGAACTCGATTGTGTTGAAGGACGACAAGTCCGCCGGATACCGCGAAGCAACGATCCAAAAGAAAGCGCAAGAAGACACAACCAACCACACCATCACCGTCACCATCCCCGAGCGCAAACAGCAAGAGCAAGAGCAAGAAGCGCGAGATATCATCAACGTGCTCAAAGTCACGCTCGTCTGGTCCGATCCGCCCGGCGAGACGTTGCAGAATGATCTGGACCTCATCGTCGTGGGCGCGGATGGCAAAGAGCGGCATGGGAATATGGGTGAGAGTGAGGGCGCTGGGTTTGATCGGGTGAATAATGTGGAGCAGGTGGTGTGGGAGAATGTGCCGGCGGGGGAGGCGAGGATTGAGGTGAGGGCGCATCGGATTGTGTCGAGGGGGGTTGCGCAGCCGTATGCGGTGGTGTGGAGTGTGAATAGGCCGTTGAAGTGAGTGGCCTAGGGGTCGTTGAAAGCATGGTTCTTGGGAGAACGTTCGATGCGGTCTTCATCCGGAGGGAATCGCGAAGTGAAATGCGGAAAAAGGAATAATAAAGGAGTCGAAGAGTGCTCAGTTTCCTTAGTTTGCCATGTGCATACGGATATATAATGTCTCGATTCATCGCAATACTTTAGCAATGACAGCTGTGCATGTGCCATTTGCAAGTCAATTTCATGCCAAACTTCAAGATAGAATGCGCGAAGTTCAAACCAAACATCACTTCGGACGCCCCCAGCAAAGCACGCATGATCTGATATCCCCCTGGTAGTTGTAAACCCTCCTCACCTCACCTCACCTCACTCACCTTATATCCATACTCGAAAACCAGGCCCGGTCCCAGGCCTAGTAATACCGCCCAAGAACAGAACCCACCTTCGTCCACCTCCGCCTCCGCCAGCTTCTCATCTCATCCCCCATCAAGTAGTGATGATGTGCAGATAAAAGGCTCAAAGTTCAAAGCCCAAAGATTACCGCCCGAGGGTATCGTTCGAGGGTGACGAAGTCAAGTCCATGGAGGAGATTTTGCGCCCGGGGGTAGTACTGTATCTCAACGATCGCGTTCGAGTTCGGGATCCGGATCAATGCGGTCTGGATGGTAACGTAAATAAGGGGTAAATGGGATGCTGAGCTTGTAAGTCAGGAATAACGAGTGATAAATAGTCAGTTAGTAAATGCAACTTGTGCGCTTGAGAGAATCATCGTGGTCCGTCATGTCGAGACGGTGCAGTTGAGTCCGTTGTCGGCATCTCACTCGTGCGCCAATGGTGAGATGGGAGCTGACTCAGCTCAATCGGTTCTCACGACGGACAACCTGACGAGAACTAGACGTCTCACTGAGCACATCAATCACATCAATTGAACGACAAACCGTGGTATCGCGCTGAACATGACAGCTGTGAAGTTGATCCTCGACAGACGCGATGGCGGCGGCTAACAGATGCTGCGGGGAACAGGGATGTGGAGCTGGTCCGGAGAACAAGCGCGGCAATGATTTTACGCCCTATCGAAGTCACGATGGCATCGCGATCGCATGTCTTCTTGATGCTCATTAATTGATCTCCTCCCCTACAAGCTCCCCATCACCATGACCTCCTCTCCAGCGACGAAGAAACCCGTCCTGCTCTACATCGGCGAACCCATCCGCCCCGCCAACCACGCCCAATGGGCCGAATTCACCCGCCACTTCACCATCCTCCCTCCCTACCGCCGCTCCCCTACCACCAGCAAAAACAAATCCTCCGTCTACGCCCTCTTCCAACCCAACGGCCCCTACGCCCACATCGACGGCATCCTCCGCCCCAGCAACCACGCCCAATGGGCCGAATTCACCCGCCACTTCACCATCCTCCCTCCCTACCGCCGCTCCCCTACCACCAGCAAAAACAAATCCTCCGTCTACGCCCTCTTCCAACCCAACGGCCCCTACGCCCACATCGACGGCATCCTCCGCCCCAGCAACACCCCGCACAACCTGCCCCGCTTCGACAAATCCTTCATCGCGCACCTCCCCCCCTCGCTCAAAATCATCGCCTCCGCCAACCACGGCCACGACCGCGAAGACACGGACGAACTCGCCCGGCGCGGGATCTGGTACTGTAACGGCGCGGGCGCGGCGAACGATTCGACGGCGGATACAGCGCTGTTTTTGATCATTGCGGCGTTTCGGCAGACGACGTGGTGTGAGCGGGTGTTGAGGAGGGAGCGGAGGGGGGATTATTTTGCAGTCGGGAAAGAGGTGGTGGAGGGTGCGTGGAATCCGAGAGATAAGGTGCTGGGGATTGTGGGGATGGGGCAGGTGGGTGTGGCGACGGCGGTGAGGGCAAGGGCATTGGGGATGGAGATTCATTATTTTGGACGGCGGAGGAAGGGGGCGGAGGTGGAGGGGAAGGTTGGGGGGGCGGTGTATCATGAGACGTTGGAGGGGATGTTGGGGGTGGCGGACTGTGTGGTGCTGGCGTGTCCGTATTCGGAGGAGACGCATCATTTGTTGGATCGGAGGACGTTTGGGATGATGAAGAAGGGGGTCAGGGTGGTGAATGTGGCCCGGGGGAAGTGTATTGATGAAGAGGCGCTGGTCGAGGCGATTGAGGAGGGGATTGTTGCGAGTGTTGGGCTGGATGTGTATCACGATGAGTATGTTTTCTCTTCTGGATATTGGGTTATTGCTGACGAGGGTATAGGCCGGAGATTCATCCGAAACTACTGGATAACTGGAGGATCACGCTGCTGCCGCACATCGGGGGTGCGTGTATGGACACACAGCTTGTAGGTCTTTGATATTCTATCTCTCGTGCTGGCTAACAGGAGCAGAATTTTGAACGGATAGCCATGGAGAACATGGAGGCGTTCTTCCTGGGAGATGGAAAGCCTTTGACGCCAGTGAACAATCCAACAGAGCCACGATTATGATCTTGATTCTTTGGTTATGGGAGGTCAGTTCGATTTGGTGATACCCTTCGTCAGTTGGATTGGATAGGTAAAGACTATCGTGGTAAGTGATGTCGTCCTGGTCTGCATCTAGATCTATATATGAGCATGCATCTAGTAGAATACGATATCATAGAAGTATCTTAAGTATGTATATTCTTCATAGATACCACAAATAGATCCTTGTCCTCTGAATATTTCCAGTAAACAGCCGAGCACCTCACTCCGACTACAGTAACTAAATATGCATCTTCGTCAAGGATCACGACACTTCTCTTCTCCCGAACACTCCAACGAAGAGTTTCTCTGACACACCACAACTCCTCTTAGTCCGAGTGATGAACGGACACGCGCGGGAGTGGAGTATGGAGCTGGGCAGAGAGGGATACATTCGGCGCGAGAGTTTGACTTCAAGCTTATTCTTGATCTTTGGAGTGATCACTTCTTCTTGGAACTGTCAACTTGAACTGTTCAACTTCTCTTCTTTATAGTATTCGGTGACTCTTAGATTCAAGCTGAGGGTTATCACTTTTCTCTACTCTTTATACTTGGTTCTATGAACTTGAGCTCTATTGAGATCACATTTCTTCACAAGTGCTCCAGCACATCCAGCATCTCAGCATAGAACCAACTGAGATCCCATAACTATCCCCTCGACAAACACCCATAAGAATTATATACCCAAATCCCAATGGCCCGCGACACCGACCCCCCCCTCCCCTCCCTCACCATGCCCCCGCCTCCGACCCTCTCCCAAGATGACTCCCTCCGCGCCCACGCCCTCTGCCCCGAATCCCGCATCCTCATCATCATGACCGGCGGCACCATCTGCATGCGCCGTTCCCCCTCGGGCCTCATCCCCGCCCGGGGCTTCCTCGACACCGCCCTCCGGCCCTCACCCACCTTCAACGACGCCTCCAACCCGAGCCCCGTCGACGTCGTGATCAATGCCTCTGGCGATCGGGCAAAATACACCACCCTCCGCACACCGACGAGCATGTACGACGCGCGCGTGCGCTACGCTCTGTACGAGTTTGAAGAGTTACTCGATAGCAGCTCGATCGACGCCAAGGGCTGGTCACAGATCGCACGGACGATATACTGGAACTACACCCTGTTCGACGGGTTCGTGGTATTGCACGGCACCGATAGTCTGGCGTATACCAGCTCCGCGCTGAGTTTTATGCTACATAACTTGGGCAAACCGGTCATCCTCACGGGTTCGCAGGCGCCGATGCTAGAATTGCAGAATGACGCGACGGATAATTTGTTGGGGTCGTTGGTGGTGGCGGGGCATTTTATGATTCCGGAGGTGTGTTTGTATTTCAATTATACTCTTTTCCGGGGGAATCGAGCGACCAAGATCTCCGCGAGTGATTTTGCGGCGTTCGCATCCCCAAACTGTCCGCCGTTGGCGGTCACGACGTCGATGCGCACGCAGGTGAAGTGGGAGTTGGTGGATAAACCGACGAATATTGGACATTTTAGCATTCGCACGAACCTGGATACGACGCATGTCGCGTGCCTGCGCATCTTTCCGGGGATCAAGCCGGAGATGGTGGATGCGGTGTTGAAACTGCCCGGGTTGAGGGGACTGGTGCTGGAGACGTTTGGGGCGGGGAATGCACCCGGTGGGCAGGATAATGCGATGACGGATGTGTTGGCGGATGCGATACGGAGGGGGATTGTAATCGTAAATGTTACGCAGTGTATGTCCCGTCTCCCATATCTGATGTCTCCGTTGAGAGTATTGATACTGATACTGACCTGATACTGATGACAGGCCTCTCCGGCAGCGTCAGCCCCGTCTACGCCCCCGGCATGACGCTCTCTCGCGCCGGCGTCGTCGCCGGCCTCGACATGACCACCGAAGCCGCGCTGACCAAACTCGCCTTCCTCCTCGGCGACGCGGACGCATCCCCGCAATCCGTCGCACGGGACATGGCCACCACCCTCCGCGGCGAACTCACCGAGCACTCGCACCCGGTCTTTCGACATCCCGACGGGGCGCTGCCGGATCGGATCAAGAATCTGGCGGCGTTGGGGTATGCGATTGCGCGGGGGGATCTGGAGAAGGTGACGGAGATAATGCGGGTGGAGCAGGGGTGGATCTTGAATGATGCGGATTATTCGGGGAATACACCATTGGTACCCTTCCTTCACCCTGCCCCGTATATCCATATCGAATACTGACCTAGTCTGATAGCACCTCGCCGCAACATCCCCCAACCTCGCCATCCTCCGCTATTTTCTGTTGCACGGCGGCTCCGTGCACCTCCGCAACTACGCCGGTCGCACCCCCCTGTTTCTCGCAGCCAATGCGGGATTGACGGAGCATGTGCGGTTGTTACGGGAGTCGGGGGCGCACTTGCATGCGGATGAGAGGGGGGTGGCGGAGATGTATGCGAGACGGAGACCGGAGGTGTGGGAGTTGGCGGGGGTGGATGTGGATGCGTTGGAGGAGATGGATCTGGAGGGGTGGGAGTCGAGGATGGGGTCGCGGATGGGGTCGCGGATGGGGTCGCGGATGGGGTCGAGGATGGGATCGAGGACGGTGTCGTATGTGGGAGGGGAGTTGGAGCGGGTGAAGGTGGATGGGAATGGGGATAAGAATGGGAGTGGGAATGGAGTGTGAGTCTCTTGATATACTCTATAAAAGTTGATGCAGCGTTTAGCGATTGTTATCTCTATACGGTTCTCGTTCTAGTATAGTAGATAGAGCATACAATAACTACATACGTTCTAGACTACAGACATGTATGCACATATATGCAAGACAGCACACCGACATCTCGTCACCACAAGCATCGAGACTATCAATTGCCACTGATCCAGCGAACGAGCGCCCGGCCCGTGGTCTCGTGGTGATCGAGGTGCATGCAGAACGAGGGATGTTCTTACGAGATGCCATTAGTGAGTCTGTCACTAATCATCACTGATTAATCTGTGGACTGTATGAGGCGAGATGAGAGATACAGTCGTGATAGTATCGGAAACTTTTCTCTTGTCGCTTCACTCTCTCACTGACTTGCTGTTAGCCTCCGCTGTCGCATCGACCTAGATGTTCTGGACCGCATATTAGTCCACTGACAAACGGTGGATCAGCCAGGCACAGAGAAATCGGTCAGTCACGCGGATGTCAAATTGTTGATTGGGTTTATGTGTCCTTGCGTTCTATATTTTGAGATCTGGTCAGTAGTAGTTAGTTTGAGTGAGGTTTTTGTCTACTCCGTATACTGCAGAGAGTGAAAGAAAGTGAGAGAGAAAGAGAGAGTGAAGAGGGGAGAATTGATGACGGACGATAATAAATCCGGCCGACGCTGCGTTATCGCCGAGCTGTGATTGGTCAGCACACTCTGTAGCGCGAGATAAGCAATTGTCTTTCTGCTCAGTGAATTCAATTGAGGGGAGAAGAGAAGAAGAAGAGAAGAAGACGAAGAGAAGAAGAAGAAGAAGAAGAAGAAGAAAAGAAGAGGAAGAAGTGAACAAAAGAAGAGCAGAAGAGAAAAGAGAGAACAAGTGAAGAAGAGATACAATATCAGTATACAGACGAGAGAGAGACAGATATAAGAAGACAGACGGTTTATCGTATTGTACCCCGGCTGTCCCTATCAAGCTTTCCCGACCGACTCGTTCGCCCCTATCTTTACTTATTCTCTTTCTCTCCGCCTCACTCTCTGCTTCTCTCCAACGACAAAAGCAATTCACTCCCTACTCTTCTCCCGTGCTTGAGATACTTCCCATGGACTAGTTGTCTGGAGTGGTCTCCCCGCGTACTTCTCCGCCCCTCAGCCGCCGTCACCGACCATCGCTTCTCGGATATCACTTTTCTCTCTTCTCCCTCTGATATCTCTGTTTGAATGCTGGTCTCCTCGAATCGACCCCGTCCGCACTGCTCCAGCTCTGGTCCCATCCACGATCTCCTCCTGCACTCGCATTCCTTCTCACATCCCGCCGTTTTGACGTCGACCAGGAACACGCCTGGGTGAAGACCCGCGATCTGAACCAAAGCTACAAAAGAAGCACTGTCCGCTGTTGATGAAGGCCTTTTCACTGGCACGCGCAGCCTCTGGCATTCACCTCTAACTCGTACGTCTTTCCATAGCCTATCCTTATCATGTACTAACCCTTTCTCTTATAGCTTCACCCAACTCTAGCAGCCTCCCCCAATACACCTCCGAATGACACAAACAAAAACCATCGCCGTCGTCAACGCCTCCGGCCGCCAAGCCGCCTCGCTCATCCGCGTCGCCTCCGCCGTCGGCTACCACGTCCGCGCCCAGATCCACTCCCTCGAAGGCCTCATCCCGCAAGAGCTCAAATCCCTCCCCAACGTCACCCTCTTCCAGGGCCCCCTCCTCGACAACGACCCGCTCATCACCGCGCTCTTCGACGGCGCCCACCTCGCCTTCATCAACACCACCTCGCAAGCCGGCGATGAAGTCGCCATCGGCCGCGCCCTGGCCGACGCCGCCCAGCGCGCGGGCACCGTAAAACACTACGTCTACAGCAGCATGCCGGACCACTCCATCTACGACCCGCGCTGGCCCAGTTTACCACTCTGGAGCTGCAAGTTCGCCGTCGAGAACTACGTGCGCCAACTCGGTCTGCCGGCGACGTTCGTGTACGCCGGCATCTACAACAACAACTTTACGAGTCTACCCTACCCGCTGTTCTGTATGGAATTAATGGCCGATGGCGGATTCGAGTGGCGCGCGCCCTTCCATCCGGATATCCCCTTGCCCTGGCTCGATGCGGAACATGATGTCGGGCCGACGATATTGCAGATCTTCAAGGATGGGCCGAAACGGTGGAACGGTCATCGGTAACATCCGTCCCCCCCCTCCATATCCCCCTCGCATTATCCCCCTTGATCCGTCCACGCTGACCCAAGACCTTAATGTGTAGAATCGCCCTCTCCTTCGAAACCCTCACCCCGCGCCAAGTCTGCGCCACCTTCTCCCGCGCCCTCGACCGCCGCTGCACGTACATCCACGTCCCCCAGATCGAAATCCGCGTGTCCATCCCGAGTGGGTATCGGGAGCAACTGAGGGGCATCGAGGTGCTGTTTGGGCAGATGAGGGCGCCGTTTTTTCCGAATCCGGAGTTTGGGAGGCCGACTGTTGGGCCGCGGTCATCTCACGGTAAAGGTGTAGGGATGGGGACGGGGGGGACGGACCTGGGAGGGGGTGAAGATGGAGTGGTGGCGTTGCCGTTGGTGGATGAGGCGAGGGCGTTGTGGGAGGGGTGGAGGAGTATGGAGGAGTATGCGCGCGAGGTGTTTCCGGTGGAGGAGGAGGCGAATGGGTTGGATTGGATGCTGTGATAGGTATTGGGAGATTAGGGGGAGGACCCTTTTTAAGGCTTTTTTGTTGGTATAACAATCTTTTAAATTGATATGATGTGATGTGATGTGATGTGACGGCCTGTGTATATAATTTGGAAAAAAAGAATTCGATTTTTTGAGTGAATGGGAGATGAGGGAAAAGTGATAGAGCTGGAATTGTTGCTCAACTCCTGTCCGTATCACTGGCGACCGTTCAAGGCCGCTAAAGCACAGCATTTAATCCCTTATATGGCTAATACGTCGGATAATGACCCTACAGACTCCCCTACAAAGTAAGGACATAAATTCCATCAATTGCATTCTATATCGTCTCCCTTCTCTACATACTTGCAGTGAATTCCAGCTAGTGTAGTTCTGTTTGTCTCCTCATCCAACACCAAGCAATGTGAAAAACCCACTCGCGCTAAGAAAGCGTCCAAGCTCCCTCATCCAATCCAATCCAATCCAATCCTGCACGCGCTGCCGCGCCAGACCGACATTTTCTTCTTTTTTCCATCTTCCTCTACTTCTTCTTATCATTATCATTATCTTTACCTCTTCATTCCTACTCAATTGCAAAAGATCAGATTCGAAGAGATTTCTAGAATCATGTCCTCGGACTCCGAACAAGTCCCCCTCCTCGACCGGGTGGAAAGATCCCAAATGCCCGCCATCCCCGTCGAGGCCAAGGGCGACATTGCCCTGTTGGAGCATGAATTTTTGGATGCGGAGGTTAATCTGAGTATGTATTTATCCTCTCGAGTCTTATATCTATATAATGTACATACAGCCCACTAACTCATGCATCAACTGATAAAAAGTGCGCCGCGCCGTCCCCATCATGCGCCCCCTCTACACCCGCCGCAACGCCCTCATCACCTCCAAACTGCAACACGTCGACTTCTGGCCGCGCGTCTTCGCCAATTCCCCCGCGGACATCGACGAGTACATTCGTCCCTCGGACGCGGCGGTCATCAGTAGCTGTCTCAAGAACATCACGCTGGATCGGTTTGAGGTGGATGAGCAGGGTCAGGGAGAGCCGAGGACGATGAGGTTTACGTTTGAGTTTGAGGGGGGGGACGCGAATGAGTGGTTTGAAGACACGAAGTTGGTGAAGGAGTTTTATTGGCGGAAGGAGGTTGTGAGGACGGTGGGGGGGAGGACGAAGGTGTGGGAGGGGCTGGTGTCGGAGCCGGTGAGGATACGGTGGAGGGAAGGGAAGGATTTGACGGGGGGACTGTTGGATGCGGCGTGTGATTTGTATGATGCGGAGCGGGCGTTGATGCAGACGCAAGGAGGGAAGAAGAAGGTGTCGAATGAGGAGCGGTTGGGGTTGAGGGAGTATGAGGCGTTGGTGGAGAAGGTTGCGAGGTTTGAGGCGGAGGTGGAGAATGAGGGGGAGGGGGATGATGATGAGGGTGAGAGTAGTCCCATGGGGTTGAGCTTCTTTGCCTGGTTTGGATATCGCGGGAGGGATGTTGATGCGGAGGAGTCGAAGCGCGCGGCGGAGGAGGATCAGGAGCGATGGGAGAAGTTTGTCAAGGGTGAGGCGCCGGAGGAAGAAGATGATGAGGAGGACGAGCTGGAAGAGGATACTCTCGACGAAGCTGAGATCTTCCCGGACGGCGAGTCGTTGGCCATCTCGATCGGCGAGGATCTTTGGCCTAATGCCCTCAAGTATTTTGGTGAGAACCGCATTCGACCCCCTTTCAGACCTCAGCTGACAGACGTAGTGCAATCGTATGACATCCTCCCTGACTTCGATTCTGATATCGATGCCGAGTCCGAGGACGAAGAGTCGGACGACGAGCCGGAACCAGAGCGTCCTCGCAAGAAGGTCAAAACCTAACCGCGCATCTATGACTCTTTTTTTGGCCGAATTTCTGGGTATCTTGGGGAAAATTTTATAGGACGATGACCAAAATCAATAGCAGTATTAATACCATAATCAAAACCGCGATGCAGCAGCTTGACATTGTATCTAAACCAGTCAGCAAGACAGACATTATATCGGGTTTTGAATACTCACCCTCATTCCGTCGGATGATATGCCCTACCCTCCGCACACCACTCTGCAGCTTCCCACCCACTCGATCCGCAAGCGTGTCCACGTCCTTTAATATCTCCGCCTGCTCCTCCAACTCCCGTCCCATATCATCCGCCTGCTGCCTCAAGTTCCCCACGGTCCGAAACACCCCATCCAGCTGCTCATCCTGCTCATGCATAATCTCCAACTGCCGCTGATGCTCCATCTCCGCATAATAATCCTCATCACGCCCCTCATCATCGCCCAACAAATCATCAGTATCAAAATCCGACGGATTCGGCAACCCCCCTCCACCACCCTTCTTATCCGACGTATCCAATCCAACCATCCTCCCCAACTCCCCCCTCATCCCCTCCACCTCCCCGCCCACTTCCTCCACCAATTTCCTCCTCCTCTCCAACTCCTCCAACTCAATCCCATACCGATACGGATCACTTTCGACCGCACGCACGCTATCCACGAGGTCCTGTAGGTCGGCGCTGAGTTCGTGCAGGGTGGCTTCGAGGTCGGCGCGGGCTTGGAGAAGTTCCGGGCTAGTGGGGGAGGTGGCGAGGGAGCGGATGCGGCGGTAGGAGGAGAAGAGGGGGCGAGTTTTTGTGGTGAGGGTGGTGAGGATGTCGCTGTTCAGTAAGAGGAGGAGGGTTAGTTAGTTGGTGGACGGAGGAGGGCGTTGGGGAGTGAATGGGGTAGTGAATGGTGCTTACGCTTGGACTTGGAGGAAGGGGTCTGTGTCGTTTGGGTCCATGGTGGTAGGTTAGGTATGTATGTATCTCGGCGAGTGGTTACTATCAGTGATGTTGATGTTGATATTCTGTTCACGAAGAGCTCCGTTGCGGCATTGTTGACAGCTTGAGGATGATGACGCCGGTCTTGGCAGTCAGTGACGGTCTTGGCACCGCCAGGCACAGAATTTATCGTCTTCGCGACTTTGTCTGCACAGCTCTTCACGGGATATAGTGTACTGTGCTTGGAAATCTGATCTTTTTCTTTGGAATATTGATATCTTATACCCTTAACTGACTCTTCTCAGTTGAACTTATATTCACATCTCAGCCACACTCTACTAGCACATGATACCCAAAACCCCCCTCCCCCTCTCCGACGAGTGGGAAGACGCAGACAGCTATGTAGCCTCCCTCCTTTCCTTCGCAACCTCCTCCATCCTATGGTCCAATCTATGCGGAGGCGTACATATCCTAGACTTTTTGACGCGCCAGCCGGATCTGTACACGACAGTCATTCCCGCGCATTGGCGGGACTTTTTCGATCATCATGATATAGGAGATATCCTGGACCTTCTTTTACGAGAGGACATTAACCCATTCCGTGAAGATGGAGCTGCGGATAATGAGACACTGGAAAACGGACAGACCCAAACATGGCGAAATGGCCCACGACCACCGCAAACCCTGGTGCAATATATCCATGAAGTCCGTCGACACTCGTTAAGACGGGAGTTCGCACCCAGGGAAGCGGTGGAGAAGCTGCCACGCAGCACTGCCGTTGGCATGAAGCCCAAAAAGCGGCACGAAGTTGAGCATTTTTCGCGTTATGTTGCCTCGTTGACTGAGGACATCAATGCTGCCAGGGGCGAGAAGATTTCTCACATTGTTGATTTTGGATCCGGATTGAACTATCTGGGACGGACGCTGGCGAGTCCGCCGTATAGTCAGGATATCATCGCCATTGAGCGGAGACAGAATAATATTACGAGTGCAAAGGGGAAGGATGTGCATGCGAAACTTGCGAAGAAGACTATTGTACTGCGGAACAAGAAGGAGTATAAGGCGAAGCTTCTAGGTCTTGAATCTGGTGAAGAGTCGAATTCTGGGATGTCGACGCCAGGTGGTGCGGCAGATAATAAAGAAGAACTTGCGACGGTGATCGATGTTGTGGGACAGGATAGCACCAAATACGACGAGAAGCCCAACGAGAATCTGATCGACGCCCGTATGCATTACGTCGAGCACGAGATTCAAGACGGATACCTCGAGCCGGTAATACGACATATCATCGAGCCTCCCAAGCCAGACTCACAACCTCCTGAACAAAACCAAGATACCAACCAACAAACCGATATTTCATCGGCCAACGGCACATCTCTATCTCACCCTTCGCCACGAGTCATGGTAGTCTCCCTCCACTCCTGCGGCAACCTCGTCCACCACGGCATCCGCTCCCTCATCCTGAACCCCTCCGTCGTCGCCATCGCCATGATCGGCTGCTGCTACAACCTCATGACCGAACGTCTCGGCCCCATGACCTACAAACTCCCCATCCTCCGCTCCCTCCATCCGCGCCTCGAAAAGACCTCCACCGCATACGACCCCCACGGCTTCCCGATGTCAAAATACATGGAACGATACGCCTACGATACCGGCGACGGGATCCGGCTCAACATCACGGCGCGTATGATGGCCGTTCAGGCACCATACAACTGGGGCCCAGAGGAAAGCGATGCATTCTTCACTCGACATTTTTACCGTGCGCTCTTACAGCGTATTCTCGTCGACTATGGAATCGTCCCCGTGCCCGGCTCAGTAGCCGACTCCTCCTCCACCACCTCAAACACAGAAACAGGATCAGAGTCCGAAACAACCCCCGAACGCCCCGGAACACCCCTCATCGTCGGCTCCCTCCGCAAAGCAGCCTTCGCCTCTTTTCCCGCCTACGCGCGCGCCGCCATCTCCAAACTCACCCACGACGCCAACTACGGCGACGCGATCAAGCACAAAGTCGCCGAGGTCATCACAGACGACGATCTAGACAGCTACGTCGAGAAGTACAAGTATGCGAAGAAGAACCTCAGCGTGGCGTGGTCGTTGATGGCGTTTAGTGCGGGAGTGGCGGAATCGATCATCGTGACGGATCGGTGGTTGTTTCTGAGCGAGCAAGAGGTTGTGGAGCAGGCGTGGGTTGAGCCGGTGTTTGAGTATAGGCAGAGTCCGAGGAATCTTGTTGTCGTTGGTATCAAAAAATGATATCGGAAATGGGTTCAGATATCGGCGAGCCGTGCTTGGCCAAACAAGATCGCATGTGCTCAGTCCGAACCCAGAGTGCCGTCTATGTACTGTATGCCTCGGACGACTTGGTGCCAACAGCAGAAGCAGCGCACAATATCGATGAGCCAATGCAATGAGGGTCCTCTTTGAAGGGCTGCCTCTGTTTAAGGGGTCAACAATTCGTTCGTTCAATCTACGCCTGTGTCTCCCGAACACGATATCAACAACCTTGAGGCCAGCGGGACTTTCACAGAGTTGTGGAGCGTAGACCATAGCGCTTTCAGCCGCGCCATACAGCCGCAACTGATAACGAGCGCGGGCAGGAAAGTCCGCCGGGACGCACGTGAAACAGCGGGACGGAAGTGGTGGTGGAACTCGCTTCCGCCCGCGTGAGATCAGTAGTCCACAGAACTTGAAATGCAAAATTCAAGCTTACCCATGTGTCCTCGACCTACACTCACACGGCATAAAGAAGAAGGTTATGCGAAAGAGCAGCTGATATGAGATACCGCGAGAGTATCATTTTCGACATGGCGCAAGAGCACGCACACTGCAACTTTGCCCTTTCTCCTTGGCTGTGAGAACGGGATGCTCTGCGGGCCCATAATAACCGATGAGGTGCTTCCATGTCGCCTTCGCTGTTCTACTTCTGGCGAACTTACATATATCCCTTCCCCGAGAACGCGTGACATCCGCACCAGAGTGTCGGGTCCAAAGCGCCCCAGATATAGCGTTCAGGGAGCATGACTCCCGTTCGGGCACGCGGGTCGAGGCCTGTCTTCGCAGCCTTGGGTGACATCTCTACCACCTCTCCACGGTCCATGGTACGGTCGTTTCTCATCCCGGGTCTCGAAAGTCCGCGCCAAGTCGAGACGCACGCCGCGGCGGGCCTCAAAATTCCCAACACTGCCAAGAGCCCAAGTGGAATGACTAAGCGGGTCGTTCCGCCGCACGGCAAAACGTAGGCCCGCTGCCAAGCCCGGTCGTGGGGCCTCAAGGGGGAGGATTTTCTCTTGGCCAATAAGTATCGGCATTGGGCCGTCTATCAGTACCCGTGTCCTGTACACTATGTGTTATTTTGACAGCCGAATACGACGTCGCGAGGGCACAACCTTCTGATTGCAGTTTAGCAAGGATGTTCCCTCCACGAATTCCTTCTGGAAGGTCATAAGAGCATTGCGCGCGACGATTGGGTGGCCTGGAATATCCTCCTCTAAGCAGGATGTTTGGGTTCGGATATTTGAACCCCCCCTTGTTTCCCCTGCACCACGTGCCACTCGATGACTCGCGGGGAAGCATAACGGGGGCAGCAGTTTTTATGGGGTAAAAGTTGGACGACGTTGCGCTCGAGGTTCACCATATCTTGCGTCGCCATGAAGAGAGGGAGGGGAGGAGGGGCGAAATAGCTCCTTCTCCAAGGTCCTCTTTTTCGGTTGCAAACTGACAGCACGCAGGTCAGTGCGGAGGCGGAGATACTTATGTAAACGGCATGGGCATCGAGATGCCTTTTCCCGGGCGACAAAGGCCGTCGAATCGCCTCTCCGCATTTGCAGGGTAGTAGACCAGGCTCCCTGTTAATACACGACCGCCGATTGGCTTTCTTGGGCCGCACCTTCGATATCTAGGAGACAGACCTGATCATATAAAAGAAGGGTCAAAGCGTGTGAAGGCAAAATCTCCGAGATGTTAGTAGTAGAGACCAGGTCTAACAATATTCCTGGAATTATTGGATGGAGAAAGGATCGGGAAACTCACGGCGCTTGAGATCCAAATGTATACAACCGCCGGGGATATCCTGCCCTGTCAGACAACTGTGCCTGCATGTTGGGGATGCCCTAACCATTCCGATACTTGATATGCATCACGAAGGAGATATCTCTTCATATCGCGGCCGATCTCCTGGGTTGTCAAAAGGCGTCTTTGGCCCAACAGCTGTCAGTTGTCTCAGCCCAGAGTCGATGTAACTGCTCATCCACTCGTGCCAGGTGTTGGACTGGGTTGGGCATCTGATCTTCTTGATTCGAACCTGCGCCTCTTCAAGGAATACGGGCGCATAGAAATGGAAAAGATAATAGGACCTCTGTCCAGCAGGATATCATCCTACAAAACTGTATGCTCGGAGCACGGAACATGTCGCATCTGAATTCCGCATGAGGCGACGAAAAGCTCACGTTCCCCGGAACAAGAAAGACGTTAGAACACTGACGCTTCGACGTGAAAGTTGGACTCTGAGACCGTGTATTTGATATAGTCGTCACCACTTATTGATATCAACATGTCAATGACGGAGGATTCGCTAGGTTTCTGGACGTGCGATATCAGCCCACTTTGACTTTGAACTGAAAGTCATTTCCCGCAGACGTTCAACTGGCGCAAAACACCTGCATATTTAGTCGGGCTTATTGAAGACGTAGGAGGCTGGAAAGATCGCAAAAGCGGCTGACTTGGCAAAGCTTCAATTGAAAAAGCATCGCGAGAAGGCGTCGAGCTCAGCTTTGCTGATAGTATTTGCATGGACCCTCGACACGATTCCTCCGTGTTCAGCTCTGATGCTTTCATGCAACAATGGCAGTGTTGTTTGTCGTTTTTGCGCCTCGAGAATTGATAGGGATATCTTTCGTGTTCAAGACCTTGTCACTTCGGCCTTTACATCCCAGACTAGCAAGGGAGAGGTGGGATCTCTGCATGATATGGGGTGTCAACGGGGATCCACCACGCTTCAGGTGCTGTAATTTACAGGGGCACGCAAACGTAATACCCATTCACCGTATCAGAACAATACGGCGACGATCCTTGTGCACGCTAGATTATTTCTGGGCTAGTGTTCCAGCCACTGCAACTCTTGGGTATGATCACTAAAGCCGCCAAGCCTCACTCGCCTAACCTTAACCCATCGACCATCCTCGGACGTCTTCGTGTCGAAACAACTTCATCCCATCTTCGATGTCAGTTCGCCCCATGATTGACGAGTCATATTGTTGCAATGATATTGATCGTCTCGACCGATAAGCATTACTAAACAGTGTCGTTGGGAGCCTCAGTGATGCGAAGGAGAACAGGCGCTTAGTTCCCTTAACCACGCCCTCGACATCCCAGGCGCATTGATCCTGTGTGAATTCTCTGCGAGGGCACGGCCTCAACCAAGCCCAAAACATGTGCCAAGCACCAAAAGGCCGTTCCTTAGCGCTGATCACCCAAAATCTCCTGTTCACGGGCGCGGAAACAACGCTGCTTGGAACGCGACTAGAAGGTTGGTGGAAGGAAAACTAGCTTTTCTGGAAGAAAGCCAAACGCTGGTCTTCTCCACGAGTGCTAACCATGCGATTGGCTGTCAGGGTTCTCCAGACGATCAAGGAAAATCACCCTTCCCTTGGCCCCCAAAAGTCGGCATGTGATGGGCTGTTTCTCCGCATCGAACAGCTTGCTGTTTTCTATGCCTCTGTGAGACTGTGACACCCTGTAGCACTGGTTTGCAGCACCACACGAGCTTCTCGCCGTTTTCATCGATGCGTACAGGACGTTATTGTCTTTCATCATGGAGTTCGATAACCTCATAGATGGCTGCTAGATAGCTGTGTCCCAACCCAAAGAGAAATGTCTTTGCGACCTCAACATGTGTGGAGTGCTGTTTAATGAGGAGCTCCCTTGGCTTCGAGAAATTCTGGAATGATGGAGACAGAACTCTGGAACGAGCTATTAGTAAGTCCCCGATAAGCAATCAGCCTCCTGTGCCCGTATGGGAAGGAGTTTTTTTGTTTCTCGCGGAGGCGTCTCCCTCCCTGCTGAACCGCGAGGTGTGCCTACCAATCGCCATCGAAATTACCCCAGGATCTGACACCCAATCATTTGGACCCAAATGTTACAATTCAAAATGAGATTTTTGATGTTCCAAAACGGAAAGAGGCAAGTCCGGCAGGCAATTCGACTGGGGACTAGTCGGCCGACCCAAGATCGATGAAAATACATACATGTAGTACGACGATGTGTCTCTTATCACCGTCTTCCTGATATCATGTGTTCAGGTGATTGCGGGGAACTCCCGCGAGATGCTTGCATCAACCAATGGTGGATGCATGCACGCGAGACTTTGCGATACTCAGTACAGCTCAACGGCCTGTCTGACAGACGGTGTTTGTACGCCGTTGGACGTAACTCTCGTGCAGGAGTGAGACCTGCCATCTACGCAGAAGTTTCTGCATTGGGCTCTGATCCTGTGCTGGTTCTCTGCTGCGTGCAGAAACAATGTGCCTGATCCTCTCACTCCCCTCATAATTTGCTTGTGGTTTGATTCGAACATTGCTGGATTCGAACGGGATCCTAATCCCTTGGCGCCTATCCGCTCCGCCAAGCGGTTTTCAAACCGGCGTGGCGTTACGGCAGGTAACGTATTTTACACCCCAAGATACCCAGAAATACGGTACCGTGGAGGAGTTACGGAGGACCAGAAGCGCCAGCCATTGACATTATGGCTTGGGATTTCAAGGTTCCGCTCTCAGGTCTTGCCATGTCTTTCCAGATACGAAGCACCAAAAAGACCACTTTTCCGTACAAAGAGGCACTTGGCGCTTCCACAGAGCTTCCATCTGAGCTTCATGAACGGAGACTTGCCTTGGATATGCCGCCATGGATCCCGGGGCTGGCAAATCGTGCCAGACTTCGGAGCACGGAGGGCTACTTTCTGAACGACACTCCCGGTTGGGCTGGAGATTTTATGTATCTCCACGATTGCAACCTCTTTTTCGCCTGGGCGTCTTGGTACGGGGTACCCGTTAATCGACACCCCGGTTCAATCCAAACACGCGCTATCGTTGGCTCAATTCTCGTCGAGTGGCAAGGGATCATGGCGCGTTGTATGAAGCTCGCTCGATCATGACCACAATAATCCTTTCACACGATACCACGGCTACCAGCGGGGTTGCATTGGGTCTCCCCAGGATCATGTTGGCCCCATGCTTGCCCCGTACATACATATAGAAGGGTGGCCTGCACCTTTCTCGCCAGAGAGGTTTTGGTTTTTCTCTCCTCAGGCGTTTCTCTCTCGAACCATCCTGAGATAAGGGCATCGACTCCGATTCACTTGAGAAAATGTCCGGTCAACAACCAATGGCCGCCGAGCCTCACCACCCCAGTGAGGAGAAGGAGATCTCCGTGCAGATTGGTACTTCCCGCGGCCACCATGAGAGCGACGATGAAGGCGCCGGTCTTCACCGCGAGGTGCCAACGTCCGAGGAGATGATGACATTGCGCAGAGTATCCGACAAGATTCCATGGCCCACCTTCAGTATCGCCTTCGTCGAACTGTGCGAACGTTTCTCCTACTACGGCACAATCGTCGTCTGTACGTGGCTTTCCACACCCCATCGACCTATCTGAGAGGAATTGCGTTTATTGACTTGTGACACTGCAGTTACCAACTTCATCCAGCGACCCCTTCCTCCAGGCTCGACAACTGGTGCAGGCAAAGATGACGCTATTTCCGGCGCTCTCGACTTGGGCCAGCGTGCTTCCACGGGTATCACTCTATGTAAGTGACACGAAAGCCTGCGTTGATGCGTGTTCGGATGACTTATCAGATTCTACAGTCAACTCCTTCTGGTCTTACGTTATGCCGTTGGTTGGTGCCTGGGTGGCTGACACTCATTTGGGCCGCTTCAAGACCATCATGTACTCAATTGGGTGTGCGTTGGTCGGTCATTCAATTCTCATCATCTCCGCAATCCCGCCAGTCATTGCCAGAAACAACGCCTCGGTTGGCATTTTCGTCGTTGGTCTGATTATCATGGGTGTTGGAACTGGAGGTTTCAAGTATGATTTGACCTCTTATCGATTTTTCATGGTGCTTGCGCTGACGTGAAATAGGTCAAACATCTCTCCGCTGATTGCAGAACAGTACCAAGCCGGAGAGCCGTATATCTCCCGCGACAAGAAGGGCGAGCGAATCATTGTTGATCCGTCAGCGACCATTTCGCGTATCTACCATTATTTCTATCTCATGATCAACGTTGGTGCCCTTGCTGGTCAGCTTTCCATGGTCTACGCCGAGAAATACGTCGGCTTCTGGCTGTCTTTCGTCTTGCCAACCTTCCTCTTCTGCCTTTGCCCTATCGTTCTGTTCGTCTGCCGCAACTTGTACGTTCGCAGACCACCACAGGGATCCATCTACGGCAAGGCGTTCAAGCTCTGGCGACTGAGCATGAAGGGCCGCTTCTCCATCAACCCCGTTCAAACGTAAGTTCTGAGTGCAAGTCATGAGTACGAGTTTGTTGCTGATTCGTTCACCCCAATAGTTACCGCAACTTCCAGGATCCCATGATGTGGGAGAATGTGAAGCCAAGCAACATGGTCAGCAAGCCAGCTTGGATGGACTTTGACGATGCCTGGGTTGATGAGGTTCGACGTGGACTTTTGGCCTGCCGTGTCTTCCTCTGGTATCCTCTCTTCTGTAAGTCTAACCTGTCTCTACTCGCGCGATGAGTTTTGTTCTAATTTTGAATTCTCAGGGCTCGCCTACAACCAAATGACAAACAACTTGGTGTCCCAGGCCGCCACCATGAGATTGAACGGCGTCCCCAACGACGTTATCACCAACCTCAACCCCTTCTCGCTTATTATCTGTATTCCACTTATGGACAAGGTCGTGTACCCGCTGCTCCGAAAGTACAACATCAAGTTCACGCCATTGAAGCGTATCTTCGCGGGTTTCATGTTTGCCACCAGCGGTATGATTGCTGCTACGGTGACTCAGTACTACATCTACAAGACTGGAGAATGCGGCTACTACGCCAATGAGTGTGCCGAGAGGAACGTCGGCGCTCCCATCAGCGTCTGGGTTCAAGCTATCCCCTACGTCTTCGGTGGTATCTCCGAGATTTTCGCCTCCGTCACCTCCCTCGAATATGCTTACACCAAGGCCCCCACGAACATGAGATCGCTCGTCCAGGCCATTGCCCTCTTCATGAACGCGCTCTCCACTGCTTTGGGTCAGGCTCTCGTCTCCCTTTCCGAGGATCCTCTCTTGATCTGGAACTACGGCGTCACTGCCATCCTTGCCTTTATCGGCGGTGTCGGTTTCTGGCTCACTAACCAAGAGCTCGACAGCATGGAAGATGAACTTAACGCCCTCCCCGAGGCCAAGTTCAAGCCAGCGGGCGGTGACGAGGAGAAGGCGGTTTGAGTTACACATGAGAGATGTCTAAATCACCCGTCTTCCTCTTTTAGTTGTGCTTTTGCTGCTAGTATCCGACATGTCTTAGCTTTTTATTATTTCCACCCTTAGGGATATACCCCATTTTATTACTTTTTGGCTCCAATGTCAAAACTATTTACATAGGATTATACCATCCCCCGTACATAGTTCATCACGATATTCAATGACAGTTGTCACTGAACGATAATGTAAAACATAATGACTTTCTGGATGATTCATGACATTGTGATCAACTGACCGTTTTCCGTCCTTTTCCATGTCGCCATCGCCTGTCAAACCAAGGTTATAATAGACGAGAGAATCCTTGATTACCCACCTCTCATCTATATCCGGAGTCTAACAAGTACAGTACAACTACTGGAGGGGAGAAAGGGACAAATAACAGCACAGCATGTTGTTGGGCATCACTACAGTACTTCTGAGATCCGGTTCCCACCTCCGCATTTCACCCCCATGAATTTCCTTCTTTTTACGTTCGTCCCTTTCTAGATTCACTAATAATACTAAGATAAAACCACATACACTCCGGAAATTACGAGTACCCTTGCGAGTCCGAGATTCATCAATCCCGTCCGTCCTGCTGGATTCATCCTTGTTTGCTGTTAAATCATCGCGTTATCCATTCGTGTAAACCACTAATAAGTTACTCGAGGCGAGCAAGAATCCCTGGTGATAGATAAGGAGGGGATGGGCAGGGATCTATACGGATTTAGCTAGTTACAGGATATCAAACCTAGCATGGGCAGGTATATAATAATGCCCGTGAGGGGAAACTGCATAGGATATCGTAACTCGTGAGCGTTGTCAGGCATTTGTGGGCCTTTTGTGCTTCGAGATAAATATGCCGGATGATCTGGGATTGTGTCGGAGTACTGAAACTTACATATGCTCTGAGCATCATAGATGAATTATATCTTTTCAAGGCTTTTAGCCCTTGCCAGCATTTTGACCTCCCAAGAATACTTCGTGAATATCCCACAGTCCCTAAGCGCTGCACACCCTTTGCCACACTGCGTTGAAGTCAGATTAAACTTGGACGATGGTCGTGGTCCAAAAAATAACCGTAACTACGGAACCACGAGGCCGTAACTTACGGTAAATAAGTGATATTGAGGTACAGTACGTAATTTACGTGTGTAATGTAAGAAAACTGAACGTCCCTGCTTGCCCCCAAAGCGAGTCCTTAGATAGACTCCAAGAGCGACCTTCAGAAGTGACCTTTAGAGCTAGCTGACCTCCCCCGAAAGTAACTCTGTACTTATGGAGTACGGAGAATTATGGCGGCAACACTCGTAGCAACCCCTACATACAAGTAAGTAAATCCCGTATGGTACCCCAGACCGAGTGGCCTTCAAACAGCCCTAATCGGCCTGTGGTGAATAGACCAATGCTTCTCTGATTCGTGAAAAGGTGAGCTTAAAGTGAAGCTCAAGCCGTATGACTCCTTCCATATAGTTATGTATGGGGCATATCTATACCCGGATCTGGCAAGTAGGTGTGCGCAGCCCATTCACTGCTGGGAGAATGCCTCTCTCACATTCTGTCTATAAAAGGGGTCTTCCCTCTTCTTTTTTTCCATCTTCCTTTCTTTCTTTCTTTCTATATTTCAAGATCGATCACATGCCATCAGCCACGATTTCGACAAGCCTCCCTGACAAGGCTGGCAATGAGTTTTGATATGGCAACTGAGAGAGCAGCACCCTTCAGCCACGAGCATATTTAAAACGCTTCCGCGATTGAGCACCCGCCGCAACGGTTGTCGTCAATGGGGCCGCCGACGAGGGGAGCGCCGTTAGCGTCGTTGTTGTCGTTGTTTCTTGAGCTTGCAAGGGTATCGACTACGAGTCGATATGTCGCTGGTATACGTACGTCCCCTCTCGCCGGCTGGCCGCTCGTCTTCGCATGCTTTGTTTAAATAGAGCAATGCCATCTAATGAAACAACGTGAGTTATTAATATTTAACTTGGAGAACCCGCAGCACTAACCTTTCACCGAGAGAACAAGGTCGGCAAATCTTTGGGCTCTACATGTTGACAAAGTCAGTGGCTTCCCGAATAGGAGTACTCGACTAGAAAGACAGACACCACGTGGCCCGCCTTGTTGATCAAGGCCGCAAATATGATTGCTCCGGAGAGGAGCCACGTCCACGCCGGGATTGAGCCGGCTTGAAATGCTTGCTCGAGGGCTTCGTCAATGAGCGACGTTTGGTTTCGGGGAGCCATGATATTTGCTCGTAAAGGGTGACAAGAAGATTGGACGAAAATGATTTCAGGGAAAGCAGCGCTTGGATTGGGTGGGAGTGGGTGCTTGTTTTCGGATGAAATGGGTGGGAGTGGGTGCTGGTTCTCGGATGAAATCAAAGAAAGGACGAAAAGCAAGACGGGCGAGGCGAGATATTTATGTCCAGGAAATGGGAAGAAATCCTGCTCACCTTCGATTCTTGCGGCAGGTGCGACAGTAGCACCTGCCTTCTCTCTGTTGCAGCCGCAGGCAGTGATAGTCGGCCATGTCCACCCGGTGGGGTCTGCTCATTTGGCACACATGGCATTGAGATGGAAGGAGGTATACAACTTGTCTCTCATTTATGGCAGGAGCGAAGCCCAGTGAGTTATAAGGGGGAGGTGGATGATTCTCAGAAACAAGAGGTTGAGAAAGAGGGTGTTTAGAACTGTCCTGATCCATTTTGTGTTGTTTAGGAGGTCTGTCAATGCAATGGGAGGAGTTGGTGTTTGGGAGAGAAAATGGCATCTACGAACGAACCCAGTCCTTTTATATTCGCTCTATATGCGGATGACAAACAAGATGATGACGACGCCGTTATGTGCCACGGGAGCGTCTATCATCGTTAAGCTTCGACTGCAGATTGGACTCAACCACTGACCGAATCTTCCGCGGAAGGTAATGAAACTATTATTGGACGGCTATCGTCTCTAGCTCCGCGGACCTGGCGGAGACATGCGGGACGTCCCGATTAGGGGCTGAGCTTGGGAAGGTACCATGGACGGGGACATGTGAGTCAGTACCTGCCCGCTGGCTGCCTCAGACTTCGCCTCCTTGGTGCTTGGACAGGCAGTCCCGAAACCTGCGACTGCCTTCATGCTATGCCAGCGTATCAGTGACGGATTTCGGTATGTTGACTCACACAGTGGCTTTCAAACGGAGAGCAGGCCTCCCTTCGGTTTCTGGTCATTCATGGAAAGCAAAGTACAAGCAGTTCGGACTCGCTTACCAGTCTGCCATGGGCAGTGAGCAGCCATTTTCATGGTAGCAGTCGACAAGGTTGAAGGAGACCTTAGTCTTGATCATCGTTCGCTTGGTGACACCTTATGCTGTCTATTTTTTTTTATTTTTTTTACCTCATTGACATCTCTACTTTCTATTATTCATTCATCAGGACGAAGCGACACCTGCGTGATGGAACTCGTACTTGATCGTGTGCCGCGCATCGGAGTTCAACGTGGCTCTGAGCGTGCAATCCTCTAGCGTGGTTGGTCGGTAACTATATGATCATAGACTGAGTGTGAGTCCTCCGGACCAAAATATGAGGTATCAGAACAAACAAGAAAGATCCACGAGTATGATATCAGAGAGAAAACCAAAAGTATCCTCATCGTCTCCTTAACGGAGATCTGAGGCTAATAGGAAACGTGAAAGGATTACTCATCATATTATTCTCAAATACCCAAGATCAGAAAGTAAGAAAGGACCATAAACTCACAAGTTTCAGCATCATTCGATTCACCGTATTGCTCCACGGAGGTCGCGGAGTACCGGCGCAATATTTAGGCAATGTATATACTCCGCCTGCGTAAGGTAGCATTGAAGCGCATAGGGTGCCGGCGGACAGGCAGAACCTCTCCTCTCGGGGAATTAACTGACTTCTGGTCCTCGGTGGACTAATGTTCGAGTCAGTTGAGTGGCATATTGAGTCCAAAACGTCTTTCAGCGCGAAAAGGGTATATGAATGGGCCTCAGTCTCCATTCGAGCCGTTGATTGTCCAGGTTCACGAGTCATGAAGAGTTTGCAGCTTGGCCCCAGGCAGCTTTGCGGTGTATCAGGGACTTATCCACTGAATCCGTAGAGACTTTCGGCCTGATAGTTGAGTCAAATTCATCTCTTTCCCTTCTTCTTCCCCTTTTCCTGAGCATCAGCAACAGTCGACTTGTCAAATCCACCTTTCACCAAAGCATCCCTCGCGGCGCCATTGATAATTCTGAACCGGTCAGGACCCAGCTTCACGCCTCCGTACCACCTCGTAACTACAACAACCACATCCCAGACGTCCATCAGTTGCATAAGATGCAGCATCCTACCTCCTGCCGCAGTCTCACCATCGTCATCAAAATCTTGAACGACAGTGCTGGAGCCATCAGGTTTCTTATCTCTGATTCGCCATGCAGTGATGTTATGCGTAGCAGCAGCGATTTTCTTTTCCGTGGCGAGCAAGTAGTCCAAGTACTTTTCAGCCTGTTCTTTAGACTGAACATGCGCCGCTCGAGCTATAAATAGCGATTTCTTTTCTGTAATCGGGTCCGATATGATCCAGGGTGGCGGCGCATCAAGCCCAAATGACGAAAGGACCGTTTGACTCGACGACGAGCTTACATCCAAATTTGCAAGCCGCTCTGTGTAGTCATCTTCTTGGCCATTCTTTTCAGTCTCTGCATCGCGCTTTTCCTCTTCCGCAGACCGTATTTCGTCAAACTTCTCTCCGGCTTCGACAATCAGATCATACAGACACACAGAGCCCGGTGACCACACCTGCGACACTGCGTCGGACAATATATCCACCCACTTTTTCCCCTCGCCGCGTGATCCTGTAGATGCCGTCCCGATTACCTGCGGCGGAGTGTCTGGGTACTTGTCGTCAAATCGGATGAGAAAGGATATCTGGGGGTGTTCAGGAACACAAAGCGTTATTGTCGTCGCACTCTTTTCTTGTGGATTAGAGGAAGAATTGGGAGATATCACAATCGTGGAGGGGTCGTATATCGCGTTGATGGCGTCGATTTCCTCGGCGAGTTCGGGATTGAGCGGGGGTTCGGAGGCCATGGTTGTCACCTGTGAGTTTAAATGTCAGGCAAGACGCGACGGGGCGGTTTGTGCGATATATTCAGCATTGCACGGTGCTTAGGAGGTGAGAGAGGAAACATTAAGGAAAGGAAAGCAATTGCAAAGAAAGTAACCCCGCATTCGGATGAGTCGTTGGGAGTGGAGGTTGAAGCTCAGCGGAGAGATCCACAATGTTTTCGCCCAAGGATATTACGTAGTAACAAAGTTAACGTATTTCCCGGGTCAACGATCCCACCGAAACAACGATCCCGCTTTTCCCATACAAAATCGCGAAAAATGGCGAATTTCAACTCCCAATATCTCAACCACCATACTTTGAATTGACTAGAATAAAATAGATTATGTGCACTTGAGACTGAATTTAGTATATTTAGGGAAATTTTTTGAACCGGCGACTTAAGGTGGGCTCAAAACTATGATGGCTCACATTGACGTCCCAGAGCCTGGGCATTTTGGACCGCAAAATGGCGGTAGCTAAGAGCACCTGCACCTTCCACACCCAGCCCCAGGTATTTTTCATAGAACTGGGAGGACGAGCTATATGAAGCACCCTCTCCTTGCTGTCCAAATCTTGAGAAAGAATATCAAGAACTCGAGAGGTTACAATACCGTAATCTGATTATACCCATACTAATTTGTATGGGAAATATCCGAAAAAGTCGTAGAGCATTACGCGCATGTTGGCAGCCACCATAGTGTAAATGTATCAGAAAAGTAGCGGAAGTTCTTATCCTAATATCACTTTACATATATTACAAGTTAATTCATGATTCAGAGCTTATTGTGGTTGACAAATAGGGAGTTGAAATTCGCCATTTTTCGCGATTTTGTATGGGAAAAGCGAGATCGTTGTGTCGGGAGGATCGTTGACCCGGGAAATACGTTAGGTTGGAAATAGCGCGCTACCCACCAGACTGGGTTAAGTACCTCGCCTAACTGTGCCAAAGATTAGCACTAGCTGTTCGCATCTCCAGGATTTAGCGCGGTTGATTGGTGTCGGATATCCGACAGCTGAGATAAAACCAACGACGCCTTCGGGAGTTCGGATTAAGAATCAGCTGTGAGCGCTGGAGTCTTTTGTGATAATTGCAGTCTCATCGCCCCTTGCTGGGCGCAATTCTTCGCTTGATACTCATACAAGGGGTTGTCGTTCTACTCGATGTCCCCTTTCCAAGGGGTTGTTGTCCACGAACAAGAATTCTCACAACGGCATTATGCGCGATGCGGCGGGAGCACTCGGGATATACATCAAATTTCTGTACATATGCATAGGGAGGAGGTAACGCAGCAGTATATCAGGTAACCTGAGGTTCTATAGTTGCCCAAAACCGTCTCCAGAACAGACTATTTCGCCCTCGTCATCGTCGGCAGGTAAATCACGAATGTCCTTGATCCGCCAAAAGTCCCTGCAGCCCTCAACAAAGTTATGACTGCTCGTCGCGACATCATCCTCACTTATGGCCGCGAAGCAGAGACGCATATATCGCCATGCCTCCTCCTTCACTTCCTCAGTTGGTGCAAACAGCCAGCCCGGTGCAACAATAAGCCGGTAGGGCTCCTTGATTAAATGCCTCCACAGGGCGCCCGCAAGCTCCGCCCATGGCAGTTGAGAGTACAGCGGGTGTGATTCGAGGCACAGCTCAACCCAGACGAACATGCCACCGCGTGGCCAGTCGAAATCAAACATTGGATTGTTCTCGATGATTTCCCAATCGTCAGCGTCTCCTGGTGTTGTTGCAGGCTCAGTGAAAAATCTGCCTTCGTCAAGGATGGTGCACATGGTTTGCATCCGCTTCTCATAACCGCCGCGCAACCCTTCGAGCCAACGAACCCAGCCGTCCACACGCCACCCGGGTGAATCTTTAGTGCGAGATCTCCCGCTAGAGCCGCCATCAAACTGATCTCCCATGATGAGTTTCGCAACCATCGACTGGACAAAGCCAGAAGGCTGCTGTGTCGAAGTCTCCGTGATTCGCAAAATCCGCTCAACGATGTTCGGCTGCGCCGTTATCCAGCCTAGACGACATCCTGGCGCGATGATTTTTGAAAAGGTATCCAAGCGAACCACGCGACCATCCGTATCGATAGAAAGGTAGGATCCGACCAGCGAATCGAGGAATGGAAAACCAGACGGTTCACCATGCGACGTGTGATGGTTCTCGACGGGGATCTGACTTTGCCCCAACCTCTCCGTTGCGGACGGGTACTGTAGATGCCAATAAGGATCGTCCTCGACGATTATGATATCGTACTTCTGGCATAATGCGTATATCTCTCGACGCCTCTGCAACGGGAGTACCGATCCGGTTGGGTTCTGGCCAATCCTAACAGTCAAACGTTGACATTAAGCATGGATGAAAGGATACCCTAACGTTGATGGATGAATACTCACGTCACCGTATACATCAAATGTGGTCTTTGTCCTCGACTAAAATCCCAATTGTCGAGAACATCTGCCAATCCACCTTTCCCATCCACCTTCATTCCATCAGAATCAACACGCACAGGGACAATGTTTAGACCACGAGGTCGTGCAGTCTGAATAGCGTTCATGTACGCAAATTGCTCGCAGAGAACACCCTGCCGCTCTCGGATCCAATTTCGACCTTCATCCCAGGCATTTGTAAAGGCCTCGATTGTTTTAGAGAATCCATCAGTCGCTCCACACGTCAAGACGATTTCCGGACCTCCTTTGTACGGCACATGGGGGTGCAGGTTCTCGCGCACGAATTGGCGGATAAACGAATGCAGTGGCGGGTATCCTTCAGCCGTGCCATACTGCAGAGCCGTTTTAAGGTCGATTTTCGTTAGGATATCGGAGTTATCACTCTCTTTTGGAATCACAATCTTTTGCGAAGGGGAACACCGTCCTGTGGAACCATTTTGTCCTGTATCCTGCGACTCAGGATTGTATCTAGGTATTCTATTCGGCAGTGCAACACTTGCTTCTAGGGAGTCAAAAGGAAAATAGGATACGTGCGGAAGGCCTAGCTTCTAGTCAGATACTGTATCGTGCAATTTCACCATCGCTTTGTATTGTAGGAGGCCTTTTACCGCCAGCAAGATTGTGGATGCCAGGGATCGCAAAGTATTTGTAGAATTGCTTCACATTGCTCCCTTCTCTCTTCCTAGTCGCCCAGGAGTAGTAATGCGAAAACTCCCGGGGTGGACAGAGCTTGGGTTCGCTCTCTGTGCCACGACGTTTCGGATCACCGCCGCCGTGGATGCTGCTTGACACCCCCTTCAGCAGAGGCGCGTCCGTGACACGACAGTCCGCCATTGGAAACGTCCTGCTGATAAGAATCTGTAGCTAGCTCGAATTGCGGTCAGAAGGAACCTAGGAAAAGTACGAGCACAGGATTGGATGCTAGAGATCAAAAACACCCGTTCTATGACCAATATTGTCGTCGTCGAGATACAAGCCTAGGACGTCAAGTTGCGCACCGGCCGGGATGCCTTGAAGTTGCGACGACATCTCCACTCCTTCGGATATGTTCCAAGGCTCAAGGCCTCGGGATTTCAGAGCTAGAGTCTTTGCTAATTCACTCCGAGTTAGCTCGTTGATTTTAGTGTCCGGACTAGGACTTCTGATGTCTTTCTATATGTTCCCAGCGATCCGCCATGTCACTCGTCATCAGCTGGATATCACGTCAACCAGGCGCGGTCTTGGCTGTCGCAGCCATGGAACCAGCAAACAGCATCCCGCGCTCGTTTGACTTCCTTCACCAGGGGCAACTCTGGCATTCTTTTCATCACTCTTGAGATCGTTCTCTTAAAGAAGGGGCACTTTGATAGTATCTTCGTTTTGCAGTTGTTCCGAGCCGAGCTGGATAGCGGCCTGCCGGGTCTTATCCGACCGTTCCTTAACTTAGATCTCCTCGACTTCTCCGGAGGAGCCGGGCGGCTGTGTCCCATCGGAGGGATAATCAATCCCCTTGCAACACACCCCCAGATCAATCAAATTCACCATCACTTGGCTGCTTGCGGGGTAATTCACCATCTTTTTCGAAGTCATTCACTTCAAAGATAGAGCAAGATTCCTTGGTGTGTGTTCCTTTTCTTCCCGCGGTCATCTACTTCCGTTGCTGAACGAGCTGTAACTGACGAAGTCTGCCTTCTATGTATCAGGACCATCACCATGAACCTCGATAACCGCGATGAAGAAGAGGGCCCATCCGGCCGCACTGTCGTTTCCTCGCAGGACGATGAGACCGTCGACTACCATTCCACAACTTCCGGCGTGCACCTAAACGTCGCATCCATGGATGAACCCACGAGCTCGATTCCCATCCCCGTGTGGTTGTCAGAGTCGTCAAAGGCGTTCAAATGGGGATGGGTTCCTTTGCCGTTGCGGAAGGCTGGTAGAAGCACTGCCAAATGGCTGAAAGGACCGCAACCTCCACGAGACTTACGGTTCACTCCGTTTATGCCGCATCTCCAGGAAGCTCCGGTTCGATTATTAGATCGTTATCTACCCAAGAGGAAACACAAGATTTCATTGCTGCTTTTTGCGTACTTCAGCTGGTTTTTAACGTGGTCGTTGGTCCTGAGACACTCCGTTTCTGCTGGATATATCGAAGGCTATGGCCGGCCGCAACCGATTGCGTGCAGTGCGTCGTACTGGTTAGTTCAACATCCGTCAAATCCGGACACCTTGGTAGGGCCTTGCTAACCGGGTTGTTCCTCAGGTCTGCTGGAAACGAGTGTGGTTTGAATGGCTACGAATGTCGCCCGTTTAATGCGTCTACTTTCAGCTTCCGATGCCCTGCCTTTTGTAGCAGCCTGATCTTGCTAAATCCGCATACGGTTGGGAATCAGACTCTGAACTATCAGCCTCTGATCGTTGGTGGTCCAAAGCCCGGTAATCCGGAAGGGGTATATCGAGCAGATAGTTTCGTCTGCCAGGCTGCGATACATGCCGGTGTCATCTCTGATTCAGGCGGATGCGGCGTCGTCGAACTCACTGGGGCGTCTCATGGTTATCATTCGACATCGGCACACGGATTCACGTCGACAATGTTCCCATCGACGTTTCCAAAGTCGTTCCGTTTCCTACGACTCCCTGGATCCCAACGTGATTGCCCGCAAGATTTGAGATGGCCGCTGTTTGCGATAACTGCGACTACGATTGCGTTGATTTCGATATTCACCACTTCGCCCGCTGTCTTCTTTTTCAGCACGTTTTTCATCCTCATGCTGCACGTCGGGCTGGTATCTGATCCCCCAGCCGTGTCTCAGCTTCGCGAGCTACTTTCGCTTTCGTTCTCTCGCCTTCTGCCCGCCAGTTTCATCGCGTATGTCCTCTACCTATACTGCGCAATACCACTACTACAACCTCTTGCATCACCTCCCGTCTACCAGTTAAGCAAGACGATCCTTTATCTGGCACCCGCCTTCATAGGAGCACTGAACAACTACACATTCGCCGTCTGGATTCCCATCCAGCGTCTCACCCCGCACGACCTCAAAAACCAGCCTGGCGCACCTCTCGCGCTAGTCATCGTACTCACAATCGTCGTCTGCATCGTCCTCTGTCAAATGTGGTACATCCGTGCCGGCGGACTCTTCTTCCGCTTCCTCAGAATCTACGCCGTCCTCGGTATCGGCGTCATCATTCTCTTAGCCCTGCCTGGCTTCCGCCTTCGCATTCACCACTACATCCTCGCCATGCTCCTCATGCCGGGAACCGGATTTCCCACGCGATCATCGCTGGTGTTTCAGGGTCTCTTGCTGGGTTTGTTTGTCAACGGCGTGGCACGATGGGGGTTTGCATCTATCATCCAGACACCTAGCGCGCTAGGCGAGCCGCCGAGTCCGGGGGGTAGAGACGGGTGGTGGGGTGCGACGAGTCCGAATATCACTAATTCTTCCGTGTCGATCTCGTTACCGTCTGCGCCGGAGTATCGTGGTAATGGGAATATTACGTTTCATCTCTGGGAGGCGGAGCGGATGTCGGAGCTTAGGGTCGATGGTATCAGTGTCCTAGTTAACGATGTGGAGAGATGGCGCGGGTACGTGGATGAAGATAAGAAGGGAGATTTTACGTGGCATCGACATGGTCATCGTGGACTGGATATTTCATCAGAGGGGGATGAAGATGACGATGTGCCAGAGGATCTCTTTTTCCGCTTCGCATTCTTGCGTGGATCGACGGCTGGGAAGTATGGAGGAGTGGGTGTCTGGAATAGCGATGGCACATGGATCCCGCCGCCTCCTCCAAGAACATAGTTGCGCCTTTGCAGCTTCGTTCGATGGTGGTTGAGTTTACCTTTTCTTTGGGTTGGTTTGTCTTTTGTCTTTTGGTTCTGGGATTCGAGCGAGGTACATACTACTAACGAAGGGAGTTTGGAATAGGCTAAGGGGAAGGGGAAGCGGCAATGCTGGACGACTCATGCTATGAATTTTCTGATATTCTCCAAGCCATGTCTTACTGGCTTGTTATATGGTTATAGAACATGCGTTTATTTTGCAGTTGTTACACACCTGTTATCCAGTTGCCATACATATTAGAGCTTCTAAAGTCCGTATAAAGGCTAAGATCTCACACTAAACCCCTCCTCGTCCAGACTGTTGCGTGCCAGTCTAGAAAATCCTCTTGCACTTCTCTCGAGACATTAGCGGCGCTAGTCTCGTTGTAGGTAGTCTCCAGCCATCCGGAGCGGATCATCACTGATCCGCCGGTGCAGAGTTTTCACCTCATGTTTTCCCCCTTTCTCATCTGATCTCGATAGCTAGTTAGTTAGATAGTAGCATCGATCTCATCTGAGCTTCTGCTTCGTTTCGTGGTTCCTAGAGCTTCCGCATCCATGCTAGAGCTCGCTAGGCTGCTAGGCCTCTGAGAACTTCTGAATGCATCGATTCACTGATGTGATAGAAACGGCCCAGTTGTCCAGGCGGTCAAGAGCCAAGCAAACAGAACAAACAATGACGTCAACAAGCGCAGAACCTGAATTTCTCGGGTTATCAAGAACGTCTTCTTCACCGTTCCTCGCCGCAAACCCCGCGCGATCTGCTGTCTGCAGGTGATTACGCACCGCGCGCTCCGCAATTGAGTTCTCTATCTAGGACTGGCCCTGGGCTACAGTAGAAAGGATTGCGCCCGCCGAGGGCCAGCCCGTATGTACTTTATGCACGAAATGATTGGTATGTGTATGCGAGTCCGTAGTAGGATCAGTGCCAGGTTAAAACTACCCCGACCCTGACATCATCGCTCTGATACGCCAGCCCCCCGACTCCGCGAGTCATAAGAAGATTCTCTCGAGGGCTGATCGTCTAGTGAATCTCTCCACCTCTCTTTTCGTCTTCTTCTCCCGCCTGTTCACTCCATTGAGCAGAAGAAGTAGCGAAAGAGACACGAGAAAAGTGCCCTTTTTGTGTGGCAGTCTCTATACTCGATCCTCTCGCTGTCATATTGAGGAGCGTGTGAAACAAACTGAATTAACGTTGCGCTCTTCTCCGGGCTTCCCGTCAGGCGTTCCACGGAAACATATATCCTTTTATAATCAACCGTAACGGTTGTCCAGTATCAACAATGGTTCGTTCTCCATAACTTACCAGTCCTGAGACAAGAATCAAGATCACCAGATGAACCAATTCACTAACCCCAACACCCAGAAACTCCCCCTCCACTACCTCTCCGCGCGCCAAACCACTCCCACCGCGCCCACCGAAAGCGCTCCGCCCAACTGCAACTGCCTCAGCGGCGGCGCCATCGCGGGAATCGTCATCGGCAGCATCCTCGTCGTCTTCCTCATCTACTGGCTGCTCAGACTCGCTTTTACGTCGACCCAGGATGTCTCGGAGACGGTGACGTATCGTCCTACGAGCAGCAGTAGCAGCAAGTATGAGTATCAGCCACGGCAGCGACGGCGGTCGTCGTCGTATGTTACTGCGGAACGGCCGGTTTCGAGGAGAAGGTATCGACGGGAGGTGATAGAAAGACCGTCGAAGGTGTATGTTGCTTGAGGATGGGTTAATGGGATGAAAATAGTATGGGTGGAATTTTGTGACTTTTTCTTTGCTGTACAACGCTTCGTCCTTTTTTGGTTTTGGTTATCGGTTCTGCGTGTTTTTGTATACTCCCTAATGTTTTTTCTTCATGTTGATGAATAATGTCTGATGATAATCTCGGGCTCAAATTGGCCTGTAATATGTTTTGGATGTCTGATGAATGATGGGTTAGACTGGCGATGACTGCAATGCTGGCGTGTTAAAATATCGAACATAAACTTCCGTATGACAATGAACTGGATGCCGAATAACTGTATAAAGTTTGTATTGGACCGGGTTGGCCGAAGGCTCAGTCAAAGCATCCAGTAGTATCCTCTCAAGCTGCACGGTGTTTCTCAACCCAGGCTTTGATAGCCTCGAAGTCATGACATCTAGTCTTCACGTCCCATTGCACAAACGAGCCTTCTGCTCGTTGTTTCAATGACTTTGACAGGTAATCTTGGGTATATTGCTTTCTGCCCTCTGCATCTGTATAGGTGTAATTCGGATTCCACCATGAAACCAATGATGCATCGCCATTGCACATGATAGTTTGTCGAAGGAGGTCGAAACAATGGTCTGAGCGTAATGATTTGTTAGAGTTGGTGAGTTCTGCTCCCTATTCCGTATCCAAAGCCGGCATAAGGTAAGTTATGAATTACTTACTCTTGTGGAAAATTATTTCCTCTTCCGACTCATGCGCAAAGAATTTATCAGCATAGAACGTCTTGCGTATGCGATTCAAGCAATGGAGCTGATGGAATACAGAAACACCATAAACATAGTGTCCCGGGTTGAAGTATGCCTCTATCGTTTCCGGAAGTCCGGCGATCCGAGCTTTTGGGAGTTGCACGAGCCCGTCGGCGGCTGTATACGATATATTACCTTTGAATTAGACATTGGTCCTTTTCCAAGGGGTTAAAGGGAGGGCGGGGGGAAAAGGGACACTCTTACGCTCCAGAGTGGCATTCCATGCGCGTTCAACCTCATCAGATGTTTCGGATTGGAATATCTTCTGCGGCTTGATGAGTGTGTTCACGTATCGTACGGCTCCATCTTCCCATATCGGTGCTATCCGTATAGAACCAGTAAGCAATGGGAATGTCATATATGTTGAGGAGTAAGGGGATAAAGGGGGATAAAGGGAGGGGACGAACATACAATATGGAGGCGCAGGTGGTTCATAACACTGCCTTGATGAAGACGTCAATCCCCATATTCCAGCCAGGGATATTGTCAAGCAGATATTTAGAACTGTGCACATTCGCGCAGAGATTTTCCATAGTTGCTTCTGTCGTCTATCCTTCAACCTTACTTTGGACCCCGAGAACCCATTCTCTTCGGCAGAAAATGTTCTATCATCACTCTCACCATCTATATCCTGACGAAGCCGTTCAAACTCTGCTTGTTTTGGAGGTATGGCGGGTTCGAGCGATATCATCTCTTTAGATGGTGGGTATGATGCGCGTTGTGGTGTTTCTTTTCCAAATGCTTTTTTTGATAAATTCAACCAGATGCGAGGATTTTGTGAGAAGGCTGCGCTCCCAGATTGATACTCAGAGGACCTTTTGCCCCTTGCATAGTTGTTGATAGAGCTGGAAGGTATATGTGGCCCGCCACCCTACATCTAGTAACCAAAGAGGGGGTGGGATATCCGTGCGGAACGAATATCGGGTGTGCGGCGTCAGACGTAGCCGGTTCAATTATCACCACCGCAACCACAGAATAGAGCTGAATGTGGACACATTCTCATGTGAGATGCGTTGATCCTCCTGCAGAGTAGCATCTCAGCTTTGACAGTATGACGACGAGCCGACGGTGAGTTTGACGACCTGTAATATCCGGTGATAGTCGATAAAAGAGCCGCCTGAAAGAGGTCTTCGGACGAAAGAATGCTCGGAGGAATGTGCTCCGCACAGCGCGAGGACGCATAGATACAGTAATATCTCCCCCGCAATCCGAAGGGGAGGCTGAACCCCCCTTTGGGCTGAAACCCGATGGTCGCACAGGCGGAGTATAGATCCGGCTGACGAGAAAGGCTGTAGTTAGCAGACGCCAGGTGATAATAATGATGAAACCGAACAATAACATGAACGCAAAGACGGTCCGATAGTCGTCGAGCTCCCCGGTTCGGTTTCTTCAGATCGGCTACCCCTGGTCTTGAACCAGGGTCCCTGCATACTTTCCCCGTATAACCCACTGTAGTCACGATAACTCAGGCCAATTGCAACTATTACAGTTGCACAGCTGAAGCCAACATTTATACTACCAAAAGGCATCGAAACCCTTGTGGTTGCATAGATCTGACGACTGAATGGCGATCTTCGCCATGGTTGTTGACCTATCCTTGAGGACCAAATGGGGTATGTTGAGAAACTGCAAACAGTCACACTGTTTCCGAAGAATGTAGATGGATGAGAGGACGGAGCCGTGCGGGTTCACAATCAGGATATATAAGAAGAGCATAGCACCTCCTCCGTGATTTCTTCTTGGTCACAAAGGCCCGCCCCAAAAACAAAGCGTCAAATACCTTCTTTCTCGAAATCTCAAATCAAACTCACTGTCCCCTCAGCAAACCTGTCAAGATGAAACTCACCCACGCTATTCTGGCCATCACTGCCGCCCTTGTTGGGCTTACCTCTGCAGCACCGACAGCCTCTGAGGCCGACGCAATCCCAAACAAATTGTGCCCTATGCTCAAGCGCCGCGAATATGATGTGGAATCCACCGCAGCAGAAGCCCAGGATATCAATGCGTTCGTCAAGAGGGCCTGCGCACCTTTCGTGTGGAAGGGAGGCTTCGCTGAGGCGGATGCCGAATAGGCTTGAAGTGAGTAACCGGTATTTTGGTTGACTACACTTATGCTGATAGCCTCAGATAGTGAAGCTCGCGCCTGTAGTTCTGATGGACGCGTGGTTGACCTTGTTGGGGATCCTATACGCATTGGGAGTGGGTTTTGAGATAAATGCGGTATAGTTAACTTCGTTGACTGAAAACACCTGCGTGTCGGAATGCCACCTCGCTCTTGAAATGTTGAAGCAACCCAGAAGTTTTCATGTATTAGTACAACCCAACGAACGCTTACCGGTCGATACACATGCGACAATGAATTTTCCTTGAGTAGAAAACACATTTATCACGTGTATCAGCCGAGAGTTGTTTCTCCCTCCCACCTACCTGAAAAATAACAAAGTAATCCGCCAGAGAGCTTGAAGATCGTTCAATATGCAGTCGTGTTGGACCTGTGCACAAAACCAAGCTACAGCCGCGCGACATGCGGCTGCACAATGGACTGCCACCTTGTCCATCGGGCCAGAGATGACAAATATAATATCATTACAAGACCCTACGGCCTCATCTCGCGGAAGGCTTGTAGTTGGCCAAAAGTATTCAAGTATCGCACCTTTAATAACCACGGTTTTGGGTTGCTGCGAACGGGATACTGTGGTATAATTTTCAGGTCCCAAGAGCCTTAAAAAGAAGATGATGCAGTCTGTAGATAAAGCAGTTAAATTAGGAGAGCATCAGGGGGGTATGTAGGATATCAGGATCTTGTAAATTATTCAAAGCCTTCGAAGCCGGGAGAGACACGGAGGTGATGGGGTGTGCGGAGGATCTCTAGGTCTCGCGAAGACCTTAAACCAAAATGACTTGAGGTTGCGGTCGCTAGTGCTCAAGCCACTCTGTGGCGTAACTACTCGGCGCTACGTAGTAAGACACCAATCACAGTCGCTGCCAAGGTTTCAAAGTGGCTTGTGAAGCAGCTACCAGAATCACGTGAAAGTGAGACGAGCCGCTCCGTTTCGACGACGTTGACCTCACGCAGAAGACATTTGTGATTGAGTCGATTAAGCGGAATATTCCTGGAGTTGCCCACACTGCTTTCCATTTGCCGCTACATAAAGTGCAGCTTTCGGACTCTCACGATGATTTAATCAACCATCTAGGGATCGCAACTGCACCACTTTAAGCTCGCCGAGAAATACCCGTACAAAGCGTGTCCATTGCTGCCCTTTTCACTCGAGCGTTTCCATTATGCCTGCCATCCACTACACCCGAAATCTCTGGCACTTCGTCTCACCACGGAGTCCAATCAGAAAATGGAGATGTCTTTCAATTTGAGCTATGCTATGCTAGCAACATGATATTGGGGTCTTGACGCCATGCATGGACAGGACTGAACTTTCCTGACAACCTCATGCAGTTCACTGTCTCCTTCCATGAGTCGTCCCGTGCAACTTCTCTCTTCCAGCCATACTTTTAACAGAATCATTGAGAACTTTGAATCGGTTTTTATGACCTTTATAGCCCTTCTGTGTGTCATACCCTATATAATCATGCGCCATATTTTGCCGGGCATCGGCGGCCCTAATCAGAGAACCGTATTAGTACTTTCTAATAACCCTCCACTTTGGTTATGAGACTAACCTTTGGTACATTTGACTTGAGTGGCCGGCGAGGTCCCTTGCTTGATCATGCCATTCTCTCGTTTCCATGGGTTGACCGTGATAAACACCCGGCTCTCTGATAAAATCTTCCTTTTTATAAAATGCCATTTGTTTTGCGGTATGCGTCATACTCCTGTCGGGATGACTTTGCCTCGTCGTCTAGGCGATGATAATTTTCGGAGTCCCGTGCGAATCGGCTATCGCTCGGAGCTGTGCGTCCGTCTTTGAGTTCTTTGCGGAAGTAATCACCGTCCTCAGCCTTGTATGCGGGCGCGCTCACTTGACTAGCTCCACCAAACAAAGTGTTGGGAAGGCCTCTTGTTACCCGGCGTTTGGTTTTGCTAGGCTCATGTTCTTCTGGAATCGACTTGGACTTGTAGCTTCATTTTGGCGCGCTGCTTCTAGGAAGCTCTTTTCCATGCATGTACAACTTACCGTCGTCCCAGCGTATATCGTTATCTGGAACTGACGGTTCTGGGTAAGCCATCCTTGAGAAATATACAACGGGCTCTGCGTTTTCTGATGTTTTCTCGGTGCTGATATTATTGTGCTGTTGTTAGCTTTGCACCGTCAATGATCTTCTGCTGGAAAATCTCGTTGCTGTCAAAGATGTCGATGGATGAGCACCAGCTACAGTTGTGAACAGATTTTTATAGGCGTCAAAAAGAGCCTTGCGCGAGTCTGCAGTACTTCACTGTTCGTATCGAAACCCTGTTCGGGTTATTTTACAGTACTGCGGTGACCTTCATGGCTCTTCACTTATTCCTTGAAATAAGTCATCGAGACCTTCACTAATTTCAAAGCGCGGCAAGTTTATCTGACAGTTGAATCCAGTTCTAATGTCTGCCATGGGAACTGCCGCATGTATAGTATTAATCGATGGGAAATTTCCAGAAATTATTCTCAGTTACTCTTCTGTTAAGGCATTTTTTATCACTGCTGACCTGAGTCACGCTCGGCCTTGAAGTTTGCTTGCAGATATTCTGCTATCGCAGCTTATTCCGTGGTGCCGATGACTGTTTGCTACCAAGCCTCGAGATATATGACATTTCTTTCTTAATCTTTTAGCCTTCGCACCTTCTTACTCACAACACATTTATTTCTTGTTACATCGACCACTCAGTTTTGCGATCGAATCCTTCAACATGACGAGCTTGAGTGATCCTGGGCTTCGGAGCTCACCTTTAGAGAATTTGCCGATTGAACTGAGACAGTTGATTTTGGTTGCACTCCCGGATGTGGCATCCCTAAGGTCTACAGCATTGACTTGTCGGTCAATGTATGAAGCGTTGATCGGTGCCGAACGATTGATTACAACTCAAGTCCCCGCTGCTGAGCTGAATTCTAATACACTGCAACTCTCTCTCATCGCGTATGAAGCCGCCAGACACGACGTCCCGTGGGCACAAGAGGATGCACAAGCCTTTTTAGCAACGCATCTAAGGAATATCGAATCCACACTAGTTCCAAAGTCTTGGAGTCTCTCAGAAGCACTGCCTTATGGAGAACTATATGATCACATTCGATTCTTTGCAGACGATTTCGTATCTAGTGCCCTAGCCTTGTCTCCAAACCCGAGCAAACCAAAAGCCCGAAACCACAAACTGTCACGATGGGAAGCTAAACGCGTCGAGACTGCATTCTATCGATACGAGATATACTGCAGGATGTTCAAATTGAAGCTCAGTTACATCGATGAACACGACTGTTTCCACGACGCGAAGGCTGCTTTCCACAACATGCTTTCCCCCTGGGAAAATGAACAATTAGCGTGTGTTCATGATTACTTTATGAGTAAACTCGAAAAAGGTATCCATCAATATCCATCGTTGTCTGACCTTTTGGTTACTAGCGCTAACGGTCTACTTCAGTTCTCAGGGCAGTCATTATTTGGAATCCTCAGTGGTCTGAATATCTACACGCTTTCGGAGTCGGGATTCCTCACGGGTGCATGGAATATCACATAGCACAAGGGCTAGCTTACCTTCGTAAGATATTCAAAGACCCGCGGAAACTCGTTTGCAGTCAAGAGGTCGACAGATCGCTTTACGTAACGCAAGATTTTGCCCTCGGATGTACTATCAAAGCGGTCTCGGAAGCGCAGTTCTATGATGCACAATGGTACGTAATCGAAGAGATCATGGAACAATTTCCCCAGTCGTCAGACCCGGACAGCGGACCTGTTGATGCCTGGGAGTGGGCGCGAAACACGCCAGGCTACGATTTATTCATCGGCCTCGATTATCCAATTCACTTTCGTACATGGGGATACGTAATGTGGGATCGCGCGAGGCTTGATGAATGGGGCGTTTTTGAAACTGCTTATGAGAAGCACGATGCCAGTGTGGTGATGGAGAAGGCAGAGCTGCGAGTCTCAATGGACAAGGAGTTGATCAATTTGGTATTAGAAAGACTCCGGGAGGCAGAAGCATGTATCGACCGGAAAAAGGAGAGAGAACTTAAATGGCCGTAACAATCGGAAGCGGCGTATGCCTGAGTTTGGGTATCCGGATATTGAGATTCCTTCAGCTTCGTGCTTCCGTTTCCACTCGATTAGAGTGTTTGTGATATCGAGAGTGCCGGTTACGATTATTCTGCTAACGGTATGTACCTATCGTTGCCCTGCGTCCAGGCATGGTACTCCTGGGTTTGAGCACTTTCCTTTGAACGGAGTGGGATGATTTATGTTTGGGATCCTTCTCAAGTTTTATTTTGATTTATATTCTGTCCTCAGTTTCCGTGCGCAAGTATGTCCCTTACAACCTTTGCTGTTGCTTCTACAATCAATTCATGCTCGTGCGAGTGTATCCGTTCCTTAAGCTGTTCCAAGTCATCGCCCTCGCGGCACTCTATCTCTCTCGTCATTATGGCCTCGCCCTGATCAACCTGTTTGATGACATGATGGACCATGATGCCTGTCTTGTTGTTCTCGAGTTTTCCGGCTTGGAAGTCTTCGAAGGCCCGCTCAATGGCATGACTGCCATCGTATTTACCTACATAGTTGACACGCCGTTAGTACAAACAAATTCACGAACATAACAGTGTGAAAAGTCAACAACAAGACCAACCTGGCAACGCCGGATGTAGATTGATAATCTGAATCCCTTCCGCACTAATCGGACCCAAAAACTGCTCTCCAAAAATATACATCCACCCCGCCAATACGATCAGTTGCGGCCGCACCTCCGCATCGAGAATCTTTCGCGCCAGCGCCGCATCGTACTGATCTCTCGCCTCCTGGAGTTTTTGCGGATCCTTTTCAGATTTGGCCTGAAACCCGTGCGCAATCAGGTTGAAGTACTCCCAGGGGATGCCGTGCTGTTCTGCGCGTGTAATGGCGTACGCTTTTTGGCGGTTCACGATGAGGCGGATGATGCGCGAGTTGGGTATTTGGCCGCGGGCAACGGCGTCGCAGAGGGCTTGGAAGTTGGAGCCATTGCCGCTGGCCATTACCAGTATTCTGCATTCTTCAGTCATTTTGCTGAATTTGTGGTTTCAATTGAGATTATTTTGCGACGCTGGCCCTTTTTTCTGTCTGCTGTTGTTTGCGCGGGGCTTGTGAGTCGGCGGAAAATTAAAAAGCTCCCCCGCGGCCCCGCCCCGCCTGAGGTGGGCGGACGCGGTGCCGCTCCCATGATGTCAGATGCAACAAATTTCCTATTTCGTGCACCGTCAAACTACCACAGTATCCCTCAGGTTTCATTCTTACACGTTTGTCAAACTTTTCAAGTACAGCGAGAATTCAGAATAATGACTCAGAAAGTTCTCGTCACAGGCGCGAGCGGCCTGCTTGGGCGCCAGGTGCTCAATGCTTTCAAGAAAGACAGCAACTGGGAAGCGGTCGGACAAGGCTTCACGAGAGCTTCTCCGCCAGACATTCTCAAGGCGGATCTTACCAGTGCAGTGGAGATTGAGAAGTTACTTGACGAAGTGAAGTAAGTGCATCGTTTTTCTGCAATTCGCGTTTGCGATTCCGGTGGAGACTTGGCTTGGTCGCTTTGCAAATCAGGTCTTTCAGGGTGCTTGAAAGCTGATTGAAGCTCTCAGACCTCAAGTCGTCGTTCATTGTGAGTCCAAGCCATATTCTTGCAGGGCGTATACTGCAGCCGCAATACCATGGACGCCTTGTCTAACTGAAATGGATACAACAAGGTGCTGCCAATCGATTCCCAGACCAATGTGATGCCAATCCCGAACTTGCGCGCAAGGTCAACGTGGAAGCAACAAAGGCCCTTGCCAGCGCAACCTCATCAAGGTCCATCCTCCTTATCTACATCTCGACAGACTACGTCTTCCCTGGTCGACCTGGAGAAGCGCCGTACGAAGCCTCTGCCCAGACAGAACCCCCAAACATATACGGTCAGACCAAACGTGATGGCGAACTTGCCGTTCTCGAAACGACCAAGGGAACCGGCAAGGGCGTCGTCCTCCGCGTGCCCGTCCTCTACGGATCCGCAAAGGCGAATAGTGAGAGCGCAGTCAACGTGCTACTTGACACGGTATGGAAGGCACAACAACCAAATACCATTGTCAAGATGGACGATTGGGCGCAGCGATTCCCCACGAACACTGAGGACGTAGGAAGAGTGTGCCATGATATCGCAGTCAAATACCTTGGCGAGGGGGAGAATGCTGCGTCACTTCCCAGTATCCTCCAGTTTTCCTCGGAGGATAGGATGACAAAATACCAAATCTGTGAGACGTTCGCGGAGATCCTTGGATTGCCGTTGTCGGGAATGGAGCAGGTGAAGCAGGGTGGTGGTGATACAGCCGGCCAGGGCGTGCAACGGCCGTTCGACACGCATCTGTCCACCAAGGAGTTGAAGGAATTGGGTATCTCCGTTGAGACCCAGAATTTTGTAGACTGGTGGTATGTCAACGGTCCTTCTTCTCGCACTTTTTAGCTTTGTGTAGAGTTTTGTCCGACGGGTTTGTTTCAAAAACGTCTTGGGATTCTGATGAATGCTGCAGGAGACGAGAACTCGGTGCCTATCGGCATTGAACCCAGCACATCCGGTTTGATCAACATGTTCTCGCACAGGATATTGAACACGGAGAAATCATGGTCGGCTTCTGAGTTAATGGTATCTTCATGTTGATTCTTTGGAAATTTGGACGGGAGACACCGTTTATCTTGACTTCCGCCTTCCGCTTCGCAGCCGGGCTGGGATCTCGATGTGCGGGTGGCTTTGGAAGTATGAAAATAACCGAAAACCATGGAGTACACGAGAGATTGGCTATAATAGATAATCTAATATCACATCCACTGTGTCGCCAGTATAGGCATTGTGGTTGGAAGAAACGAGTCTGTGGATTTGTGTATTCTGGGTCAAGGCCCTCTGGAGAGCACAGACAGGCCGGTGCAAAAGACCTGCATGCACCTGTGCACCAGACACATTCATACATCCATCCATACCCTGTACGATCATGCTCTGCGATCAAGAAATCCTCGCCGGCCATGCATCAACTAGCGAGTCGCCGGGGGGCAGACATCCCCGTCCGCGTAGTTATTTGCTCGGTTTGTCGATTTGTCCGGCCCAAAGTGAACCTCATTTTAAAATCCAACCACTCTCGATGTCTGGAAGCGCGTTTGCGATCGATGTAACGAGAACCCCTGACCTTTGCTCTCCTGAGTTATAGAACACAGTTGAGCACCATATCGTCGCCAAACTCCCCTTCGAATGTTGAGAATTCTCCTTTCTCACAACAACACTTGACACGGACGCGGTTTTCTGTTCCTGGATCGAACTTCCGGCCGCTCCACAAATTGCCCACCGCGCGAACTCTGTTTTGGACTGTTTCGCCTTGTGTTAGTTGTTAGGGCAGGGTTCGTGACATCACAGGTACGCGCTCCTGTAGATGGCAGCTTGTTATTTTTTTGCACGGGACTTGCCCACGTTTGTTTCTAGGTTGGCGATGTTAATAATATCTTTGCTGAATCACCCTGCAGTAGCGTGAGATCCAGTAGTTTCACGCTCACACTGACAAGAGGCTTTTTCTTCATCGCATGACCCAGGCGGTGTCTGAAGTGAAGGCATTGACCGTGAGTTTCAGCTCCGGAGTCTATTCCACGGTTCACTTTATTTAACCCCTTGCGCGCTCTTTAATTGAGTTTGACAATTTTGCTCACGATTTTGTTGACATCTGGCTGACGGTTCGCGTTCAATTCACTCAAGGCATCATCTACAAATTATTCACTGATCTCATTGGTGATATCCGGGCAAAGATCGACAACATTCATTCTTCAGCAGCTAGAGGGAGATCAACTACGATTCGCATCCTTGAGAACTGCTAGAAACAAGCTGGATTGTATCGAAATGATCGCATTTGGCGACTGGCATCCTTAAAATACAGCAGGTCCCGTGCATTTGCGCTGTTCGTGCAAGCAGATGTAGACATCATGGATCAGGCCTGCAACTCTTCGTCGACGGTTCAGGTGCAACCACCCGCCAAATTCTCGCGATATCGCTCCGTGAGAAAAGCCGCAGCCGCAAATGCGCAGCATACAAATCCAGCTGCTCCTCCTCCCTTGCCTACCAACTCGTCTATCAGTAACTCGGCCATTCCCAAATCCCAAAATGAATCGATCAAACGGAGCATGTCCCGCTATCGCCATGCTAAACCTACCAAGATCGTCACCTCGATACCTCCTCCACCTCTACCGATTGCGACATCCCAGAATCAACAGTTCTCAGATATAGAAAGCTGGATTGATACCACCAGGAAGACCCAGGACGCTCCACAATACCGTGCTCATTCTCTGGAGCAGCAAAGCCGTGAATTCCCTCCCTCACCGTTCTCTGGCTCTCCGCGAAACAGCATGTCGCAGCCAACTAGTCCACGATTTGGCTCGTTCTCTCGAATATTGGGAATGGACCCCAAGGATCGTCGTCATCGGAAGGAAGAATTGTCTCCGCCAAGTTCTGCTGGTGAGGGCTATCCAATGTTCGCAAGGGAGCCACACTTCAGTCCACGCGAAGACAAGGTTGAATCCATGCTCAATCGTGGCCGGTTCGAAAACATTCACACTCCTACATCGCCGTTGCAGCATGATCGCGTGCGAGAAGGAGATATAACGCCAGTGGACATTGTGCAAACTACACGTGAAGAACTTCTCGCAAATGCACGAGCAGCCGCCATCCATAATCGTCCCAGCTCAGGAAAAAAACTTGTCAAAGAGAGAGGCGGGCTTCTGTCGCGAATCAAAGGCATTGACACTAGCGGATCGTCAAAAGATGCCAGAGAAGACTTGAAAACGCTCATTTCTTCTCCAAAGCCGATTGACCCCAAGGATATTCCCAGTTTGCTGCCAGACGATACCCCAGTTTCTGCAGTCAATGCCGGTGAGAGGAAGGTTCTCGTCACTTGCAACGATTCATTCATCAGTCTCCCAATTACTCCGACCACTAAGGCACAGGACCTTTTGTATTCTGCTGCGAATTGCTTGAGTGAAGAAATCAACCCCAAAACAGCAGTGTTGATGGAAAACTTCAAGCAACTCGGTTTACAACGGCCGCTGAGGAGATACGAGCATGTCAGAGACGTTATGAATTCATGGGACGACGATACGCAGAATCATTTGGAAGTCGTTAACGACCCAGATGATGAGATGACCCAGGGACTCGACGTCCGATCAGCGCCTCGCAAACACCCCAAAGATGCAACATTTCACATCTATCACTGCCAACGACAAGGAAAATGGGATAAACGGTATATTACCCTAAGATCTGATGGACAGGTCCTGATGGCGAAGAAGCCCGGCGCAGAGACTACCAATATCTGCCACATGTCTGATTTCGATATTTACTGTCCGAAGAAACGAGAATATCGACGGATCAAACCGCCGAAGAAGCTATGTTTCGTCATCAAAAGTCAAGAGAAGGCAAGCATGTTCTTGACGAGCGACAATTTCGCGCATTTCTTTTCGATGAGTGACTCAGAGACAGGCTGGCAGTGGTACAACGCCGTGCAAGCATGGCGCAGTTGGTATCTGGTAAGCATTTTGGGCGAAGGAAGCAAGAATGAGAGACCAGAGACTCGATCCGGCGGAAAGGGGGCGTCTAATGTCAACACGAACCGCTTTTCTACCGAATCTATCCCTTACCAGCTAGGTGCTTTCACACCACTGGTGGACATTGAAGCCATTGCGGACGAAGTAGCCGCCAGACCACCGTCCGTACTTTCGGAAGAGCGACCGCCCTCTCCTAAGATGCCATCTTCCAGCTCGAAACCTACCCCCATCCACAGTTATTCAAACACACCACTCCCGTCAGCACCCTCATCGCCAAAGAGATCACACGTCCTTCCAGAGCGCGCGGCCGTTCAGAAACGTGGACGCAGTAAGACAACAGCAAGCAAAAAGCCGCCCAGGGAAGAGGAACCATTCATTGCAACGGGCTTGCTAGGTCGCACATACACCATGCGCCAAAACGCGATGCGAGAACGCGAAAAGGAACTGGCCGAAGCCACCGAGCAGTTCGGCCCCTTCGCAGCCCACGGTCTATTAAACAATCTCGAAAAGCCCTCCCGCTCACTCGATCGTTCCGGATACATGTCCAGCGGACCCCCCAGCCGCGAAGGCACCATCCGCTCACCCACAGCCCGAAACCGCGCTCGATCCATTCAACGACAGCAAGCACACAAACCACTCATCGATCTGACACCCACGTACCAAGAACCATTACACCACGCACGCAAGGGACGAGGCGTAGCCGCCCAGCCAGGCACATTGCTCGTCGACAATGCTACAGGCCCCGAACTCTGTCCCGGCGCCATCGTCATTCCCAGCGCAACTACATGGCGCAAACCGTCGACGTCAGGGGGCCAGCAGCAACGTAGCGGAACCATGTCCTCGCAGACTTCACGTGCGCCGCCAGAGTTCTTTGCGTCACCGCGCGTACGTCAACGATCAAACACGATGCGCAGCACACATTATTCCGCGGCTGCCGCTGCCGCAGCTGCAGCGACGGCGACAGCACCACCCGAAATGCCATTTATTCCGACTGGTTTACTCGCGCAGAGCAAGTTCAATCATGCGCAGGGTTCTGCACAGACGGGTCGGGGTGTGGCTACGGGCAGTCGACATGCAAGTGGTCGACCGTTGGTTGAACTTTCTGAACCCACGCGATTTCCGGAGGGGAGCTTGCTGAGGGGTGTTGGGCATCAACATGATGGTGGACAGGGGCCGGTGATTGATAGGGAGAAGAGGGCAGAGCAGACAGGATATTGAGAGAAATCTCTCGGGTTCTGCTTCTCTTATTTCTTTTGTTTTTTGTTTTCTTTGGGTCGATTGAACATGGCATTGACATACATACATTACATACGGCGGGAATTGGGATGGATACCAATGATACCACGATGTCGTTATGTGATGGGTGGCGGGAAGGAAGGAGGGAATGGCGATGGGATATCGTTGAGGTTGGACGGCATGTTTTGTTGGGATTGTTAAAACTTTCGGGATAGATGCTTCACATAATCAGATTACCCAAGATAAATCATTGGAACTTGTTACTTTGATGAATCGTTTTGATTGTTCATGATTCAATCAAGATCGTGGTCGTGTTGATTTCGTGTTGCAGTTGTGACGATGTGGTGAAGTTGAAGTATTGTCAAAATCGCGATCAAAGGCCGACAAACAGTTCAACAGTACTCTTCTCCGCAAGATCCCACAAGGAGATCAAACCAGTGAAAAGATAGCAACAGGTCACATCATTGACCCCAAGCACCTAACAGCGACTCAAACTCCCATCCGAGTGCAAGATAAACGGGAGAAAGAGTGCCATCAGCGTGCTTGTTTGAACTTCCCTTCTCCAAACCCAAGAGGGATGACCAGCTATGGCACCAACTCTCAGGAGGATACATATGGGAATTGCTCTTTTTTTTTTTTTCAAAAATTCCCAGCCGATCCGAAGACCAACTGGAGTAGTCTTGTATTTGTAGTTTTCAACTAGCAAAAACGTTGCCTCAGGCGAACCTTCACTGGAAACGTAAAACCCTTGCACTCGGATGGAAAAGAAAAAGAGAAAAAGAGAAAACTTCGTAGAAGTTGGGGGAGGGACGCAGGTATTTATAGGGTTGAGGGTCGCGCTAGTGATAGCCGAGTGTCGTTGAGGTGTTTGATTGGTGGATGAAGCCGTGACTCAGCGGCAGGCAGCACTACTTCTTTAAGTTTAGCGCCGGAAAGCTCCAGTTAGGTAATCATATTTAGTCAGCTACGCCAAGAGCAGCAGCTCGGGTATCAGATCAAGCAAAGCAGACAGCAACAAACAAAAGGCCTCAAAGCAGTCAAGGAGTCGTGATAAGCACGCTCTTACTCAAACATTCGCCCGTCAATCATCAAGTCATCAAGCGGTTCCGTAAAACTGCAAAGAGAAAAGAAAGCCGCAAAGGAACTGATTAGCGCATCAGAGCACGCCCGCAGATATCAACTCGCCTAGAACTCTACCCCCAAACATCCCTCGACCGCGACATCACAGGCCCAGCACTACTCTTCGGCCGCTCCCCCGGCGGAACAGACAAGAACCCACCAGCTCCATTCGCCATCAACACGCTCGCACGCGCATTACCTCCCCAGTTTGGTCCCAACTGCGCCCCGTGACAACTGACCGGTCGTGAGGTGCTGGTGCGTCGTGCAGATGACGGGTTGGCGAAGGAGTCGTACATGGTGAAATTCCATTCCAGTTCGTCCACGCCCTTACTGTATACGGAGAGCATTTGGTTGAGTCCGCCGTTGTTGCCAAATGCATGTGAACCTCCGCCGCCGAACACACGTGGTGGAGGTGCGAGCATCAATGTCTCTGCGAAGTGTGCATCGCGAACGTATAGGTCTTTTAAAGAGGGAAGGTTTCCGGCGAGCAGAGAGGACATTAGGTATGTATAGTATGACGAGGATATCGGTTGAGCGCCGTAGGCGCCTGGTTCAGAGGCGATTTCATAATGGAGGAGCTTGAGGGATTGGGAGCTGAGAAGAGGAGGAGGAGCTTCGGCAGGGAATCTGTCCGTGACCTTGTGGGTGATAGAGAGCGTTTGAAGGCTGGTGGCGCGGGTGAGGATTTCGTGGAGGTCTTGCGGCAAGATTCCCGAGTTCAGGAGGGAAAGATGAACCAGGGTAGTGCTGTTTTCAGGTAAGGAGAGGTATGTTATAAGCCCTTGCGCCGTGACTCCGGGAACATCCTGTAGCGTCAATCGTTGGAGGGATGGGAATGGTGGTGCTGCGGCCGTTTGCCCGAAGATCATGTCATTCAACCATCCTATATTCTCCAGCTTTAAGTCCTGCAGACGCGGAAAATAACTGAGCACCTGGCGTAGCAGGCCTGGCTCGACATTGAGTTTCGCGAGCTCTAGTACTTCAATGTTTGACCATCGAGGCTTGTGTGGGATCTGAGCAAAGCTTCCCTCGGACCCGTGAGTATACTTCATTCGGCGGATATCCGGGCATTGGGCCATCAACTCGATTTTGAGCGTAAGGGACGCGGGATCATCTGTGTAGAAGCCAGCCGGCAAATCGACATAGCGCAGATTCGGAAGCACAGAGATTGTGCGTGCGATTTCGTTCTTGCTCGCCTCGCGCGTCATATACGGCATGCGGAGTGAGAGCACCAGCTTCCCCAAGTCCATAGACTCTCTGACGGTGCGCATAAATAGAAGTAGACGCGTTCTTGGCGCATCGATGGGCTCTGCATTGTGGTTTAGCCATGAGGTCTTCTTTCGCTTTGCGGCCAATTCGACTTCGAGCTCGCAATAGTGAACGGCGTCAATGCGGACGTGTTGGTATCTAGATTCACAAGGACCGTCACTTAGCTATCGTCTTCAACTCGTCTACATGCACAGCTCCAGAGGAAGCACAACTCCATAGAATGCAACAGAGCAAAGCTACAGCGGGGGCATGAAGGCATAACTTACAATAGACTCTGAGCAACACTGTGCCACCTCCGACATACCAGCGCGCAGTGTGCCAAGTTGCGCAAGTCACAAAGCATGCAGCCATCCTCATTCATCGACTCCTCTGAAGACGCAAGCGAATCATCGATCGAATGCGGACATATCAGCGCAAAGATATTCTGCAGCACCTTGGGAGGGAGACTTTTCGTGAAATCCCGCGTTGGCCTGCCACCATGCTGATAGCCACTGTACTGCTGCTGTGGCTGCTGCTGATAAAGATCAATGGACGCGTTCTTCTTGCTGTTCTTTCGCTCCGTGCCTTTCACTTTTGCTCGAAGACGCTTGAAGAAGCCCATGTCTCGATCGGTTTCCCCGCTTGGCGGTGGTCAAAAGTTATGTATAGGAACGAACGAACGGAACAATGGTATATGAAGCTCTCGCGAAGAAGAAGAAGAAGCAAAAACAGACGACGACCAGTTAAAGAGAGGGGGGATAGTTGAGAAAAAACTGGTCTACACTTGAAAGAGCAGGGATTTGGGAGCTGAAATATCCTCCGAGAAGCTTCCAAACGAGTTGAGTGGTGGAAACAAAGTCCGCCTTCACTTGACGCCAGCAGCTAACGGTGACTGGAGGCGGCTAAGATTGGGGGCATGCCGTTTCATGATTGCTGATCCCGTTGACGTGTGGGCGTTTACAGTCACACGTTTATTTTGCTTGCGGCAAGTTACTTAAAACATCGTCTTAGCAACGGTCGCCGGGCCGTTGAGTGAGTGAATGATTGGAGATTTGCCAAAGTGAATGAATGCTTGCTTGGGCAGGTTATTTTCGGTCAAACGGTTCGTCGGAGGTTGGACATTGGGGCGCAATGGACTGTCAGACAGTTCAAGCTTTACGGGAAGCACAAACATTATTTATTATACCTCATCCCTTCGTCACTGCAGGGAATCTTCATGCAGAACAAACACCTGTTCTCGGGTTCAGGAAGTTATTATGGATCAGCCTCCATATTACGTTGGACAACTGTTACGTTTTAGCAGGGCTGAGGAGGTCAGAACCGGAGTGATCACGGCCAGCGGCATCAAACAAATCACCTATAACCTCTGCAGTCGCGAGAGGCGTTGCTAATTATCTCTAACCGCCTAGATATTGAACAATGTTACAGCAATGACGACGGCAACGGTGCTCAGACCCTTCCAGGAATCCAGGATGGTTAATTCACCAACAACAATATCAGGGTCAACTTCTCAGCATGGATTGCGGAGTACTCCGGACGGTACATACATACAAAGGCCCCCAACTGGAAACCGGGAGAGCCTAGCTATTTTTATCAGCAGAAGAGGGAGAACAATGGAGTCTACAATCCCTTTATATGCCGTGCCTTACAGCTCTAGTCTTTGGCTTTGTTGAGCGACTTTTTGTGATATCCGCTGCGCCGTTCAGATGCTCTTTTTGAGTTTTTTGTTGATGTTGCAACAGGCCAGGGGGCCCGTTGAAGCCTAAGGAACCGACTAATTTTGGGCTCCCGGGATCAATAGGTACGGATTCTCATGCCTGGAGGACTTTCTCCCGTGAAAGGTCATTCGTCGTGAAGCTGGAAGTCTGAAGAACGCTGGACCTCGGAGCTGATGTGGGCTTGATGGACGGAAGTGGTCAGATCCATTCGTCGCCAATTCGAATATCGAAGGACTCAATGCTCAAACCATACTCAAGCGGCCAGAGCGCATCTATTAGACGAGGAAATGGATCCGTTTCCAAATTCCATCGGCGGAAACGGAGCAATGTATGATCGGAGCGGAGGATATAGAGATGCTCTGTCGATGTCGAACGGAATCTGGTGTCGTCCGTCTTGTGTAGGGGTAACGGAAATGATCCCCGAGTTTTCGACAGGAGAAGTTTTCTTAGCCATTTGAAAGTGCGTCGTTATGTCTCTCGTGCCCAGAAAGTGTCGCCGAAATTGGAGCGTTGAAATCCAGAGTGACCTGCTGCAGAACGCTGCTCTGCTCCGTGGTGCACGATAGGGCTGCAGAATATATCCGGTGTCGGGCCGTCGATAGGATATGGTATTACACGAACATTTCTGCCAGCCACGCTGAAGATATTCAAGAAGTGTGTTGTTCATTTTCTGTCTCTTGGGAGATTCCGTCCTCTGGGCGGAAGCGCTGTGGATAGTCTCATGCTCATCTCACCTCCTGAATTAGCTAGTCATTCTCAACAATGTCAGTTTTCAGCTGTAGCAGAGCAAATATTACTTTGTTAGTCCGGGTGATATATGAGCCCCCTTTTTGCTCCTGAGTTGTTAGTTGTTGAGAATCTGGCGATGAATTCCCGTCGAGTATCCGGAACAGTAGTTTACGTACGCCGAAATACAGAGACGAACAGCAAGCTTGGCTGTCACCGTGTAGAGGCCACATTCCAGTAGATCTGCTGTTGCGATGCCACTAAGTATTTTGTAGAGACCAATTGATAAAATTGTGATAAATTCAGCAGCACCCACAGCGTCTTTATCGCTGGAAAGAGTGTAAAGCGGATGTTTGTCGACTCGGAATAGGGTGGTATTGGGTTAGTTACACGCAGCAAAGCGTATTGTCGACGTCCCTCGAAAAGAAAAAAAAAAGCCTCCACTTGTTCCCTTTTCCTCGCTCTCTGCACCCTCAACGTCCAGCAACTCGATCTGCTTCACACTTTTCCCCCTTCTCCCTCCCTCTTCTCGTCTTCTTCTTTCTATCTGCTCCCATTTGTACTCACGCTCTCGCTTTCGTTTCTCCCGCTTTCTTCTTTCCTTTTGGCTTCTTGCTGCGTTTTCTGTCATCCCTTCATTAGGCACCCCCCCCGAGTCCTGCACCTCTCGCCATTCAGAGCAGCTATCTGACCTGCAGCTAGCTGGCAGTTTTGAGCTACAGTTTGCAGTCAGCCCTCACGTCTTGCTCGGTTAAATTCTCACAACCCATCAATTCAATTGTGAGCCATGGCTGCGGCAATGCAATCTCCGACTCCCAAGCTGGACCGGTACATTGTAGTCCATGTTTCGACAACTTGCGATGAGCATGGTGTCTATGTCACAAAGGACTCAGCGGAAGTAATTGAACTGGGCTGGATCCTGTTGGACACAAAATCCTGCGAGGAGGTAAGTTGAGACCTCCTGTCATGTTCCGGATGTTTGAGCTGTTCAAAGCAACCTTGCTGACTGATCGTGTTGATAGCTTCACCGGGAGAGCGTTCTCGTCAAGCCTGTTAACACCCCGATCACACCTCTTTGCAGTATGCTCTCTCCTATTGTTCTCCAATGAACTCAAACACTTTGCTAACTGCAATGGTCAGCGAGCTTGACCACCCTCACCTGGGAACATGTTCGCTCCGCAGGCACCTTCCGTGACGCCGTGAACCGTTTCGATGCCTTCGCACAGGAACATCTTTTGTCCAAGAACCTTGAGTTCGCCTTTGTGACGTTGGACTCATGGGACATGCGTGTTCAGCTTCCTCGTGAGGCTCGGGATAAAGCTGTCGTTCTCCCCCCGTACCTCCAGCACTCTCGCACTTTTGACTTGCGGACGGAATATCAAAGATGGCAGCAGCACCACCCCGAATCTCTCCCATTCGGTCCCAGCGACCTTTCCAACATCTGCGCTGCGTTGGAGGTGGAGCCTGTTCAATCTTCTGCTCCCATCAAGCACAATCTTCCATTTCACCTCCAAGCTTTGGCTCCTGCCTCTCCGCGCCGTGCAATGGAGGAGGTTATCACTTTGGCACGGGTTCTTCGAGGCCTTATCCGCAAATCTCAGCCTCCACATGAGCACCCCGAGATTTTGACCCGTCCAATGGATGCCAGAGCTGACGTTCGTGCTTTCTTGGCGGAGCGCAGCAAAGTCTTGCACATGAGCGGTCTTCCTCATGATACCACTCAGTCGGAGCTAGAGAGCTGGTTCACCCAGTTTGGTGGACGTCCGATTGCGTTCTGGACATTGCGGACTCCTGATCAGCACAAGCCGACTGGCACTGGTTTCGCAGTTTTCTCGTCTCACGAAGAGGTATAAATCTCCTTCCCGGCGTTATATTGACAAAAAGTCTTTCCGTGTACTGATTTTAAATTCGTGTTTAGGCTGCGGAAAGTCTTTGCATGAATGGACGTGCTCTGAATGAGAGGGCAATTGAAGTATCTCCATCCTCCAGCAGGGTTCTTGACCGAGCTGCCGAGATTTTGACCCCCTTCCCACCAAGCAAGAATCGTCCACGACCTGGAGACTGGACTTGCCCATCCTGTGGATTCTCCAACTTCCAGCGTCGCACTGCTTGCTTCCGCTGCTCATATCCCGCCATTGGCCCTGGCCCTGACCCGATGGGATACGCCTATGGATATGGCCCACCAAGCATGATGCCTCCTCCCCATCACATGGGCCACCACGGTGGTCATGGCATGGGTCATGGAAGAGGTATGGGAGGCAATGGAGGAGTGGTTCCGTTCAGAGCTGGTGACTGGAAGTGCGGTGGTGAGGGCTGTGGTTATCACAACTTCGCTAAGAACATCAACTGTCTCCGCTGCGGTGGTCCACGCTCTGGTGCTGCGGTCGTGGCTGACTCTGCTTTCCCTTCTCCAATGGACCCATCGTCTAGCTTTGGTATGGGACCTGGATCTATCAGCAGCGCACCCGGAGCAGCTCCGTTCCCATCAAGCGGTGGTGGCTTCGGTGGCTTTGCTCAGCAGTTTGCTGCTCCACCAAGCAGCTACGGTCTGCCCGGTGGCCTTGGTGCTGCACCAGGGCCATATCCCCCAATGGGTCAAATGAACACTGGCTACGGTTCCAGCGCCGCCTCCCACTCTGCCGCATCTTTCGGCAACCCTGCCACCCAAGCTGCCTTCACTGGTGCCGACCACGTCCAACAGCCTGTTGGCAGCTCAAATGGCGGTTTCTACAACAACGACTCTTCAGCTGATCCCTTTGCTTTCCTTTCTACCGGACTCGGTGCGTTGACGGTGGATGAGTCTCATGGCCGCCGAAACGGAGCTTCTAACAACAAGTCCCCTGCATAAATCGACTAGACATGTTCTCAACGCGACCCACAATATCCTTACGAGTGAACTGGGGCGTTTTGACATACCTGCCTACGAATACTCTTTGGTTGGCAAAGTAAACAGTCCGCGGTGTTCTCGGCTCAACGGTGCTTTTGGCTATCCCTTATCCTGACACCTTGCCACGAATTTCATCTTGAAGCACAGTTCAGAGATCGTTGCACGTGCGTTATCCGGACACAAACCTTCTTTCCTATCTCTTTTCAGTTTCCATTTGTGTATTCTTCTGGTCCTTGCCAATCCTGTGCGTTCCCTTCCTTTTCTTCGGTCGCTGCAATCGTGCAGCGACTGACTAGGATCACCATCTCCGATGTAACGAAAACGTTTAGCATGGCGTCGTTCAGAAAAGCCTTTCAAGGGAAAATGTTCAATCGGCTACGTCGTTACCATCGTCAGCATATTGAGCGTCAACGGAATTGCTTCGGGTTTATTTTCACGGTCGGCATTGCTACATCGAGTTTCTACGGCATTAATTCTCATATTCAGGTTGGAAAGCACGGCATCGGGGCTATCGTCTTTTGGTTATTTTTGCGCCCATCTCCGAGCTCCTTTTTCGCGACGCATATTCTTATCACTCAGGAAATCTAAATCAGAAAAAGGAGACAACTATATTCGGAAAACATGGGATATCGATAGAAGCGTACAAAAAGAACTGGTTATGGATTCTGTCAGAAAAGAAAAAAGCTTGGGACGAAAAGGCAGCAGAGTTGGGAGTATCATGGAGGCATAATACGTTTCCCGGCCTGGAATTTGTCTTCGAATCAGCTTGGTTTTTTGGTTGCTTTTTGGCTTTTTGGCTTCTGTTGTTTTTGTGTTATTCTTAATCTGGAGATCCTTTGTTGAGTTGGGCAGAGCAGGCGAGCTTTTTGGTCGTTGGACGGAGCGCTTTTTGGCCTTTTTATCGACTGGGTTGGTAACATTGGGACGGTGGGCGGTTTCTGGAGTGCGGCTTGGTGGATTTCCTTTTTTTTGCCTTCATTTTCAACTGCTCCGCTTATTGTTACTCTGTTTTCCTCTTGGGTGCCCGTTGCGATTAGACAGCTCTTTTCTCTTAGCCGCCGATTTCCCTCTACCTGGATGCCCGGTGTTCTTTTTGCAGAGCTCTGCCCTTGTTGATGTGTCCTGTGTCAAATCAAAATCTCACTAATTCTCTGTGTAATCTCTACTGGTTCACCGTTGGTTTCTCCATTTTCCCGCTTGCCTCTGTCCTCTCGAATATCCATACTAATGCAAAGAAATTAATACTACTTTGGACACGATGAATACTGCACTCCGCCATGGCACGGTTAATTCATCTCGTGAACGGGAATTCAACGTTCAGACCCCACAGTATGAAGAATTCTCGGCACCCTATACATGCCCCGAATATAACGGCGTCTTGCGATGGACAGTTCGAGCTGTAGCTACATGGAAGCCAAAATGAAGCTGAACTATAGGTAAATGCCATTTCTCAAGATATTTAACTAACCAGACCAGAAAATAGGAGGAAGAACGCCAGGAAGCAATCAATCCCAACATATAACCCATGCCAATACGTAAGTGCTATTCCTCATATCTGCATGCTAATGATCACCTCCGACTCTGCACAGAAACCTCCGTCCCAGCGTCCGACGCTATCGAGCTCCTATCATCCGGTCCTCTAGCAATGATGGTATCATCACCTTCGTCTTCCTCTTCTTCTTCCACAGCAGCCAACTCACTAGGAGCAACGCTCGACCGCCCACTAACCACACTGACGACGCTCCTCGTCTCATGCAGGGAGCTCTCCTCTTCAAGTTCCTCCTTAATATACGAGGTATCCTTGACCCGGCCTCCAGAGAGGTCCTTGTCCAACGGTCGACACGAAGCAATCAGTTTCAACATGCCATTCTTGACTTTGACGAGGGCATTCCTCCCCGTAGCGTCAGACGCGACATTGGAAGCAATTGCTTGGTCTAGCAGCTCCTTGATTTCGAGGGGCACCTCGCCGCTGTCATCGATAGTACTATGCTCAAGATCCGGCTTGCGTGATCGACTACTGGATCGCATATTTTCGCGCTCATCAGGGCCCTCCGGTGCTCGCGAACCAGCTCTTGATGGCGCTGACGGAGGTGTAGGGATATACAGCTTCCCTAGCATAGAAAGCAGAAGCTTTCTTTCTTCTCTAGGAGCTGCACTGAATCCTTCAAGACCCAGAATTCTGTGCAAAATATCCCGTGCGAGAGCAAGATGCAGACTCTCACTGGGCTTAAGTGGTGGTCCTGATGCCATGGTTGTGCCGAGCAGACGCCCTTCAGGGTTTAATCCGACAATTCTTCGATCGTCAGTCCACTCGACGAGCATTCCGATGACGCCGGCCATTAGTGCCTTGACTTCTTTCTCACCAACGCTGTCGTCGACTTCTCCGTCGCTATCTTCTTCTGCTTCGAGGGCATAGAAATCATCTGCAGCCGCTAATACGACACGAATGACAGGGACGGCAATCTTGCGCATGTGCTGGGCATTGCTCAACCGTGAGTGACAATATACTGGCAAGAAGTATGTCAGGGCTTGTCTCAGTGACAGATTATCACGCGTCCGTGGGTGGAAGAACGAAAGAACAAGAGCTTGTAGGAGGGTATCGATAGAATTTTCATTGAGCTCCTTGATAGACGGAGGTACTGAGGGACCTTGAGGTGAGAGCGTATTGGTGAGAAGCAACTTGGCCAATGCTGTCACGGCAGTAGCTTGCACAATCGCTGGAGAATTCGGTTTCAGAGCCTTGGCAAATGCCTTCAGCAAAGGCTTTTGGAAGGGTGGAGGAGTCACAGAGTTGGGATCGTTCTGTGATGCTACTGGAAGAAGCATTGAAGGGTGTACTGTGAGGATATCGGCGAGAATGCGCAGGGCCATTTCCTGCAACGCCTCGTGGCCTTTGCTGTAGCAATGGATAAAGAGAATCATGTTCTCTTCAGCGAGGGTCTACGAATTAGACTATTAGTATCGGCGACTATACGGGGAAAGGGTTTGGAAGCATCAATACTCACCTTATCCAGCAAACAGCAAAGTCCTAAACATTCGAGTCCACGTTCCCGGACCGGAGCTTCATGACTTCTCACAGCTGGGATGACCAGATTGTTCAACATCGTCACGAGGTGGACATTATCCTGCAGATTTCCTTCGACGTTTTGCAACATGCACTGGGCAATGTACAAGCATTTCATGTTGACCATAATCTCCTTAATCACCTTGGCCTTGGCCTCCTCCTTATTGAAGGGCTGATCCTCCGGTTCGGTATCTCCAGGCGTCTCCGACCGTCCTCGTCTCGAACTGTCGTCGCTTATTTCTGATTTAGCTGAAACGAAACTGTCTTCAGATACGATCGTGTCGTGGACTTCAGCAACAGCTTCAAGAACAACACTGCAGAATTCACTCTCGCCAGCAGCGTCAGGACCACAAACACTCCGTAAAACTTCGACTGTGAGTTTTGTTACTTGCTCAGGGAGATTCGAAACTGCCAGCGTTTCTCTCAACAAAGAGAACATTTTTCTTCTCCCTGCTTCATCGCTGTAGTCCAGGGTAAGTGATATCTGAAGTAGTTGTTCCACCACAAACTCATATTCCATGGTTTCTTCTTCACCACCATCGACTTTATCAGGATTGCTGATTCGCGTGAGAAGGGCAGTGGTGTACTTATTGAGATAAAAAGCCAAAGCAGTCACTTCGGGGATCTTCTCATCCGCGAGTTCCTCATATCTGCCCTCGCCCTCTTCGCGACAGAAGTCATTGAAACTTCGAGCCATAAAAGCCGTCTCCGGGGTCAACGATTCCCAAAATCGTGAGTCAAATACGACAGCCTCACGATAATCGGGGCGGCCTCCCCAGAAGTTTCTCATGGCTTCATGGGCAATGCCGCCTTCCATCCCGGAGTTTACAACATCGATACGTTCCAGAAGCTCCGTCAATGCGGATATGTTAGGGGGTGCGAGCTTCTCTTTTTCTTCGGCAGGACGGTCTTCTGTATTCTGGCTGGTGGCGCAATCTTCAATCCAGCGTTCGTAGAATAGACGTCCAGTGGCCTTCCGAACGGTTTCGTCACGGTCCCGCAATCCCCACCGTAACAGCTTTTCTCGCATTGAGAGTGAAAGATGCCTAAAATCACCAAGGGTCGGCAAGAGCTTCGAATACAAGGCACGTCGTGTGGCTGCGTCGATATCACGGGCCCTCTCGAGGAGGAATGGCAGTGTAGATGGTGTGAGAGGCAGGTTAAGGAGTAACGTGCGTCGTACTTCGGCACTGGTATCATTCTGAAGAACATCCAATAATTTCTCTACCAAAGCTGAGCTGCCGTCATTCTGGTCGTTGTCATCGTCCTCCTCGTCATTGCCCGCCAGCCTCCCAAGTCCAATCACGGCCTGTACACGCACAGTCGGCTCCTTATCTCTGATACGCTTGACTAACCCTTGTCTTATCAAATGGTATAATTCGTCGTCAATTGAATCCAGAGAGTTGACGATGTGGGATATTATTTGGGCTGCCCGGTATCGCACGGTCTTTTCTTTCGTGGCGAGGAAGGGAACTATGGCAGAGACAATATGAAAGGTAAGTCGTGAAGTTGGCGTTTCTGGTAATGTTTGTGTTTCATCCGGGTCGCCCTGTCCAAATAATTCAAGATCTGCGGTCCAGTCAGCTCGAAAGAACCAAAGGCAATTAACGATGGCAGCAGCTGGCCATACCCTTCTCCGTCGCAGCCCTCAGGAAGATGCCCAGAAACTTGAGAGCACGGTCCGCTGCACCCTCCGCTTTCTTCACTGGCAAGATTCGCAACAGACAGCGCGAAATCTCGATGTTGAATTCCCTTTCTGCCGGCTTCTCTTTCTCTCCAAAGGCGCTCAAAGGAATCTCCGAATCTCGCCTTTCGCCCTTCTTGCCCTTCTCTTTCGATGACCGTAATCCGCAACATCCTTCTTGTATTTTCCGCAGCCGTACCACGAGCTTCCTATGCCCCGTTGTTGACCGCTGCGCATCGGCGAAGATTTCTACCACGCTTAGACGCAGGTTTGGTACCGCGGTGGGCTCTGCAGGCTCATCGGGAATAAAAACATTTCCGCCGGTGGTCGATGGAGGAACAGAGGATTTGCGGGTAGATGCGACGGAAGAAGCGCGCGTGCTTGCGCGGGCGGGCATGGTAATTTCGCGCGGCCGGCAGTTGAAATGATGCGGCTTTGCGGGGTTGTAGTTACGCACGTAGGCTGTGAGGGGCTTGCAACGTAGTGAGCCTCAGCAATTACACTCAAAGAATGACAGCTGCGGTGAGTTCGACTGGCATTAGAATCGGTATCGCACGCTGGTCTGGCGGGTTATCGCGTTTCTCCGCGCGATAAATGGGCTTTGATTTGGTTTTACTCTTTTGGGATGAGGAACATCAACATGCACTAGTCTAAATATGGCCTAGCACCAGGGTCTCGTATTTGCTTGGCGGTTTTGCAGCATTTGCCTCTGTCCCTCGTTCCTGAACCAATCAAAATCACGAATCGTCGTCTCGTCTGAAGATCGCGCCATACTACGGAGTTGTTTCGACAGGGACTCGGTCTCAGTCGGGCTCTTGGAAGAGGGCATATCTGTTCTCTTCTGGCGGTGACAGACTGCGACGACCTCTTTCAGTCTTTCAGCAGCTTCATTCACCAAATTGACCAAAAACTGCCTACGATGTTTCGCAGCGGGATCCGACGCTTCTCCTCCACCGCCATTCGCGGAGCGGAGAGCTTGGTAGCTCAAGCAGAGGCCAAGAACCAGTATGGGATCAGAGTCTCCAAAGCACAGGGAGTGGTGAAGGGCTTGACTGGAGGTACTTCAGCTATCCTTGATGTCGTTATTTTGAATTGATCGATTTGAAATGCTAACGCGGGGTGATTTTGAAGCCATCGGAAATACCCCTCTTATCCGCCTCAACCGCCTCTCTGAGGAAACCGGCTGCAATATTCTTGGAAAGGCCGAATTCCAGAACCCTGGAGGCAGCGTCAAGGATCGTGCTGCATTATTCGTGGTCAAGGATGCCGAAGAACGTGGTTTGTTGCGGCCAGGCGGTACCGTCGTCGAGGGTACAGCAGGCAATACTGGAATTGGTCTTGCACACGTCTGCCGCTCTAAAGGATACAAACTAGTGATTTACATGCCCAACACCCAGTCGCGAGGAAAAATTGATCTCCTCAGACTGCTTGGTGCAGAGGTCTATCCGGTTCCCGCAGTCGCGTTCGAAAACCCAGAAAATTACAACCACCAGGCGAAACGACATGCCGAATCTCTGGATAATGCGGTCTGGACGAACCAGTTTGATAACATTGCCAATCGCAGAGCACACATCGAAACGACGGGTCCGGAAATTTGGGCCCAGACAGAGGGCAAAGTCGACGCTTTCACTTGCGCCACTGGAACGGGTGGCACACTTGCTGGTGTCACAAGATACCTCAAAGAGGTCAGCAACGGACAAGTGAAATGCTTTCTTGCTGATCCTCCGGGCTCCGTCCTCTACAAATACATTTCCAGTGGCGGCAAGTTGATCGAAAGAGGCGGCAGCAGTATCACAGAGGGCATCGGCCAAGGCCGAGTGACGGACAATTTGAAACAAGATATCGACCTCCTTGATGGTGCGCTACAAATTGCCGACGAGAAGAGCATTGAGATGGTCTACCGTTGCCTCGATGAAGAGGGACTCTATATTGGAGCCAGCTCGGCTCTCAACGTCGTAGCTGCAAAGGAGGTGGCTGAGAAACTTGGGAAGGGCCATACGATCGTGACGATGATTTGCGACGGCGCTTATCGATATGCTGATCGATTGTTCTCTGATAAATGGCTCAGAAGCAAGAACCTCAGAGATTCAGTCCCCAAGCACCTTGAGAAGTACATTGTGTTGCCATGATTGATGACAGATATCTTACCTTATATCCCTTGTACATACATATTGACGGCAGTTGCAGATTATTCTTTCGGGGAAGTTTTCTGCGTTGGATGAAGCATTGGCGCTAGACTTGACAGCCTTGAACGTGACGAATTTACTTCCCATTTATGAACAATGCGCATCTTGTTTACACTCCTACTAGACAGTTCCTTCTAGAACATAATGATACCGAGCGTGGTACCCATTTGTCGCCTGGCAACGAAATTAAGAGAGAATATCGGTCGTGCTGTTTTACGAGGAAATTCGGAAGAGGCTGCATTTTGAAGCAGCGAGCTACATCTGGATGCAAAAAATTGTCCAAATGTACCCGTTCCCGGGCTATGGGGCTTTTGGACTCCCCTGGGATCTCAGTGTAAGTAAATGCACTTCTGATTGGTTCGTCTGGAGGCAAGTACTAGTATCAAATGGTCTTTTCCCATCCGACATGCCTCTCACTCGAACAAAGGATCGCATCCTAAGTTGGGCGCTTCATTTGCCGTCTACCTGGTTGTCGGAGTTGCAAATACACCTTTTAAAGAGGGAAACATTCGCTCAATATCCTTTTTCTTGACTGCGCTGACAACGATATTAAACAGAGCCTTTCCGGCTCCTTTATCAAGCCACGTACAGAAACCCGAACCCAGATTATATTGAGGCATGGCAAGGATTATGATTTCATGGTCTGGAATTTTGCAGCTCCGAGTTGGCTCTTGGACCATTGATTATGCTGGTTGCATTGGTTTATCTAACCGTTCCATGCCCAAGTAACATTCTACCGACTGGGGCAGCCCGACCGACATTCCTCGCACCACGACCTATGCAAGTGTGGACCGTTTTATCTTGGCTTAGTACCTGCTGGACATGACAAATGTTTTCAATATCAAACCAACGCCCTAGAACAAGCTTCAGACCTGTGTTTATGCAAGCCATTCTTTCTATTTCTAGTGTTACCCGCCGAGCCATGCATAAAAGTCCGTCCGTTATGCAATTGGCCGATAGGCGCATCGGTAACATTTCTACTGACCGAGGTTGGAATTTCAAACGCGTCATCAACCTCGACTGAGTATACTGGTATCAAAAGTATCGCAGCCTCCGAAGAGATCTCAGCCTTTCCAGAAGACCAGGAGCCGCGATTTGTTCTTGACAAATTACCTGCGGAGATGCTATCTGCGGCGATATTCCAATTTTGGACGGATAACTGAAATGTCGAGTTCTATAGACTTGCGTTGAAGGCATATACACTACATCAAGGAGATATCTCGCGCAACTCCCATGATACCGGATGGAGCTCAAGGCTTGATTTCTAAGATACCCTTGTATGTGCAGACATACTTTTGTCTACAATTAGCCTTCACGCTGTGAGGTTTTGGCACTCAGTCGGCAAAGTTTGCCTTACGCAACTGCCAACGACTGCTAAAGTCAGCCGTTCCAAAAATTTATGCCCTTCCGCGCAGCAAAGGATATGGGCTTTCTAGCAACTAGAACTGCCCTTAGTACAGCAGCTCAGTATAGCAGCTTAACAAGGGTTTACTCGAAGCGATAACAAGCAGATTGTGATTGATACTAACGAGATGTTTTTAAGCGTAGAACTCTTGAGAAACTAATTGTGATTCGCCTACCTTCACAAGATCCCGCGAATCCCTTACCCGTGCCTACACTTCTGCTGAACCTACACCTTCGCTGAAGCTGCCAGAAACCTAGGCCTGGTGAGGCACCTCAGAGGTGCCTACCCAAGCTAATGGTCACGCCCTTAATCTCAACCTCGTTAGTATGATTATTGTCCCGTATATAACTTACGGCTTGTGGAGTGATGACCAGGTTACTTTCGCTGTCAATAAGAGGTTCATGTTCCCTAAATTCACCCCTAGCCTCCGGGCTTCAAATCTATGTTGCCTAAGGATAGATCATGCACTTCATGAAGCCTACATTTGAAGTATATATCTTCTCATTTGGGAGACACCTCTGTATACAGTAAATAAGGCGTTACGCTTTTCTGAAACCACATAGACCCTCACTCTTAGCTCACGTAGGACCGGTTAGCATTCGTAGACATCTAGCTTAGGAGGCACAATCTCTCTTGCAAGGGTCGCTTTAGCTATTTGGGCGTTTATGGCAACTCTTTACGAGATTGTAACATGGTTACTATCTCCCTTTCTGGTAGAAGCTCATTCATAAGTTTTGAGGCTGAAGATACCCTGATGCGGCGCAGTGGAATGCGTCATCCGTGCGGGTAGTTCCGTAGCGCTGACTCGATCCAAGAACCCGATTGGCTCGATTTGCAGCGGCGTGCCTGATTTTGGTGGAATGCATTATCAAGCTAACAGAAGAACACTTCACTGCTCGATCCTCTAAATCGACCAATTAGATTGCATAACGAGCCTCAACGTTAAGATAAGCTCATGCGGGTGGCGTCATCCGTGCGGGTAGTCCCGTAGGGCTGATTCAACCCGAGAGCCTGATTGGCTGGATTGGTCGCTGCGCACCCAACCTTGATTGAAATCCGTATCAAGTTGCACGAGGAACACTTCACAGCTCTCAAGACCTCATTCATATTGGCCAGTTGGATCAGGTCAAACGAGCTTCGCTTAGCTTTAGCGCCGTGATCTGGGTCCAACCTATCTATATAAATTAAATCTCAAGCTTCAAATACCTTCACAGTTTCCATTTCTCGAACAACAGTCTGAATCTCTGAGACCACTCACCAATTCTTCGTTTCAATCCTTCAATCTCTCCTCCTCCACCCCACTCTCAATCCTTTGTCCACCCTACTCACCATCCTTCTCCGGCCCCACGCATCACATAGCAACATGGCCGGCTCCCGCCCTCCTCAAAAACCCACACCGGGCCCTAACTCCAAGGCTTGCAAAAGATGCCACCGCGTGCATCCGTTAACCCATTTCCTAAAGAACGGCAAGGAACTGGTCACCTGTTTTGCATGTCGACAATATCAGAATAGCAGACCTCGACGTCCAACACAACGCCGGGCCCCTAGAAATCCTTCTCCCCTCGGTACAAACAGGTGCTGCCGCTGCCGCAAGTACCTTCCAACAGCCGATTTTATTAAAAGCGACGGCGGAAGTGTTGGGAGCTGCAAAAAGTGCCGCGACCATGGGAAAGAACGCTCGAAGCGAAAGCGCATGAACGCGAATGCCGGCTCAACACCTGGCCCCTCAAGCCCTGCACAATTCACAGACACAGAAGAGGACACAGTGGAGCTGGTTTTGTGCTTGCGTTGTCAACAAAGGCGGCCTGAAGAAGATTTCATGAGCGAAGACGGAACACAGCGATTCGACCAGTGCAAGTATTGCCGCATGAGAGCCCGTGAAGCCGCCAGAGCTGCCGCCCGTCAACAACAACAACAACAGCCTAAGCAATAGGCTTCTCAGTTTTCACAAAAAGCTGAGTTCATTCTGTTCGTTCATCAGCATTACGTCCGAGCACTGCATGATCATCGTGAGCAGCACTTACTTGTTGCCAACCATCAATTTCCCGGTGATATGAAGGTGAGCTTCCAACATGTTCGTACGACCCCAAGTGAACATGCTAACAATTGCGTCGGCATAGTCAAATATCATTAAAGACGAATGCTCGTTTTCAAGCAGAATAACCCGACTTTTAACAACTCCGTCACGATACAATGATTCATAAAAACTGAGGGAGGCGTCCGTGGAGTTTTGCTTTGTGAACAAAGATCTGTTTTTGCTTTCGTGCGCGAAATGAGCGTGCATGGTTTCGGGACATGGGATCAAAACAGTAGCATAGCGCTTCAAGCTTTGAATGACAACTTTCAACGGCTCCCTAATCATTTTTGTTCAAAGATTGTTCCAAAAGGCACACAGAAGGATATCGTAAACATGGTGACAAACCTTAAGCGAGACTTGCATGAGCTGGGCTTGGACGAATAGATAGTTTAAGGTAATTTTAGACGAGTAGCACAGAAGCAGAAAAACCGTAGATGTGACAAGGGTCACTCATACGTTGGCGTAGGAGGAGTCGAGCAGGATCAAATTGGGGTTAAGAACAGCGAAAATGAGCATTACAAAATGGATATCATAAGGGAGAATCTTTGGGAGAATCTTTTGCTAGGTTAAGGACGCAGGTAGAGGGAGGATATAGGTATCCGAACAGAACGCTAGGAAGACGGGTTTTCGAAAAGCCATGGAGGCTATGTAAGGAGAAGATGCAGCTTGAACGTTCAATTACAACGAAGTATGGGTAATCTAGGGAGTTAAGGCCGTGAACACGGCAGCAAAGAGGTTCGAGTTAGGGACATAACATGGCTAAGGATTGCTCCTTAGGTGGCCGAGCCATCCGCTATAGCACCGTGACATTCCAAGAGGCACCGTATCCATTGTATCCGACACCACGGAGGTTCCATTCCGAGAACATGGACTGCGTGTTCCCTCCTGCGTCTGTGGCTCGACTATAGATTGTTTTATTCGGGCCCTTGTCGATCTTGACACAAGCTCTCCAGAGAACCCAGGACCACTTGTATTTGAATCGTGGCTGGACGCAGTAGACCTCAGCGTCAATCCACGTTTTGCCTTCGTCGCCTGACACCTCGACTCGGATAACAGGGCCCTGATGGCCGTGGGGGACTGCGTAGCCTTTTACTTCGACGGAACCATCTGATGACTGTACGACAGATTCGCCATCGTCGGGCACTGCAACGACTGAGTTCACGAGAGTTTCTTGCATGGATGGGATTTTGCCCCAGTATTCCTCTGCCATCTCCCACGTAAGAACTTCAGGTGGAAGGACCTTATAGTCGTGAGCCTGGTAGAAGTTTGGGGATTCGACTTTTTGGACGGTGATTCTGTCGAGCCATTTGACCCATCGAGCACCAATAATGCCAGGGATGACAAGGCGCACGGGATAGCCGTAGTCGGGGCGAAGGGTTTCTCCATTCATCTGAAAATCATTAGCCCACGCCCATCGAGAACAAAACTGACTCCAGTGCCAGAACTCTCGATGCAAAATGATTATGATCTCACCTCAAGGGCCAAAATGACTTCCTTATCTGCCTGCATAGCCCTCCATAATTCTATGCTGCCAGCATAGTAATCGTCGTCTTCACACAGGGCCTGAAAGCACGAAAACTCTACATGCAGTGGGCTCTGCGCTGCGTATTCACTCTTGACGCCTGCTCTAAGCAAGACATCCCTTAATCTCGGGCCTCTCCATCTGCAATTCATCACCGCGCCGTCCTTCCAGTCAACACCACGAACTTCTTTCAGTTTTGTTCGCATCGTATGTCGCCTATTCCCGGCGCACTGCAGGGCACAGGTGACCTCATGCTGAGGGAATTCATCTTGCAACTGTCTGAGTGTAAAGGTCAACGGTCGTTTAACCTCTCCGACGACTTGAATCAAATGTAAGCTTCCATCGATACGTGGAATCGCGCTGTGGTTGCGGTGGTAGGCTGTTCCGGTTGGGGTGATGAATCTAGGGGTTTTCACGTTTCAACGGGTTAGACACGGGATTCGGATGGGCTAGACATGGATGTGTGTGCTAGGATCTCTGCAGCAGCGCAGCGTAGCTCGACGAAACGAAACTCACCTCGTAACAAGATCCCTGAGCGCTGGCTCCCGGTTAAGCGGTTTCTCTGCAAGGTTCTGTTCGGAGAAAAAAGAGCAAATTAGAAGCTTGAACTCAACAAGACCGTGGACGTCATTTGGTGGTTAGCGCAGAAACAACACAAGGGCAAGCTCACCTTCGACATCTCGACGCGTTCTCCAAATTTCCTTCACAGATGCGAAACGCTGTCAATCATGCGAAAAGGTATCACGACAACAGCAAAAAGACGATTGTTGAGAGAAGCACAGATTTAGCCCGGCCAACAAAGAGTCCAGTGGTGAATAAAATGGCGGCGGCATCTGGGCCTTTAAACCACAGCGTTGGATGCGCCTCTTTTCCACACGATCGGCAGGCACGGGTGATTGATCAGTCTCTTTGGTACGCTTGATTGTTGCTTGAGTAACGTCAACGACAGCACCATCAAGCATTAAGTACTGTACTTTGTGGGTATATTAGACTGGCGGGCAGCGGCAGATATGGACTTGGAAGAGAGACGGGCAGGTCATCTGGGAGACCCGGGTCCGTTTGCCAACATTATTGTGCACACCGAGCGGTCGCCGACTATCACCATCACCGCAACAGCAGACATTGCGGGGGACTGCATGCATTTTTGTGGTAGAGCAGGGCGATTACAGTGTGGAAGTGGAGAGGACACGCAGAAAGCTCTCCATCCAGGTTCACCGTTCATGATGATGCCGGCGGTCGTGGCGAATAATGACATATGTTCGGAGATTTTTGGGTTCCACATCGGGAAGAGTCTGCGCTGTAACTTATGGAGAAGAATTGGAGACGACTTGGGATGAGAGCGCACTTGGGACGGGATTGGACAAATGGGTGGCACGCGGCTTTACCCGTGCATGTCAGGTTGGAGATGTCAAGCTCAAGTTCGAACGGCTTCCTCGGCCGAGCTAACTAGGCTATCAACAAACGGTGAGTTGAACACATCTGTCTGTTTGCACTGTCACTCTGTGAGGGGAACTTTCTTCACTAGTCAACTTGCTTGCGGCTATGGCGCTGGCAACCAAACCCTCTATTCCCTCAGCAAACTCTCCACATGTATATACAGGACTAGGATTCAATGGTGGTACAGTACATCCCCAATGCTGCTTGCCTCCGCACTTCATTAGGCCAGCTTTTAATGTCTCCAGCGGCTGGAATTTGCTCTGATATCTTGTCTCATCCCTTTAACAGAAGGGCAAATCCTCCGTATCCGCAGTGGTTATGCTCCATACCACGATCCCATGCACCGCCGATAGCGAACATATCATTGGGATTTGTCTAAACAAGCTGTTATACAAGCGACAGTTATCACACACCTCTAGAACGCCCGCAAATGCATCCAAAACCCCGGGGTTAAACGCCTTCACCGACAAACGCCTGCAAAATCTCAAACCTGGACCCTCTCGAGAGTTATCGGATATGGCCAATCCACAGATAACACTCACTCGAGAAACATCGTGAAAAAGTCTATGGTTAGTCCGCAGGTTGTCGCATGTACGCATCAATCGCCGCACTGAACGCAGCAAAGCCCGCACAGCCTAACGCAGCAGCCTGCGGACCAGCTTTGGCACCCAGTATTCCGCCTGTAATACATCCAGCCGCAATTCCATTCGTTAGATCGTTCTTCGCGCGCAGTCCCTCGATGCAACATTCCGTTCCGCTGAAGAGAGCGCCCACGATGGCAAAGTTTTTCGCGGAGCTGAACGATCGAGTGCCCATATCTTTGAGGCCGCGTCGCAGTTGTTCGCGCACGGGAAGAGTTGAGAGTTCGCGACCTTGCGGCGTGAGGGGGGTATCGTATGACATCTAGAAAATGGTGGCCTCACATCAGTTCATGGTTATGGAGATGAGTAAGGGTTTCAGAGGCATACACTGCTCATGAAAAGACCGAACGCGCCTCCTAGCACGAAGCCCATTCCACCCGCCATTACCGCTTTGACCGGACATGATTCCATGGCGCTTTGTATCTGTTCATTCCACTGTCAGTAATCATCCGGATTACAGTGAGATAAACAATGAAATCAGAGAAGAGGCAACACGTACATTTCGCACCATAGCCTGCTCCTGTTCACTCATCCCGCCAGCGGCTGCTCCGACACCTCCGGGTTTGCTCATTCCTGGGAAATTCATGGCTGCGAAGGCGGGCTGCTCCCGTGAGGTTCAAGGTGTATGCGGTTTTCCGGTTTAGAGAATAAAGAGCGACTAGTAATACACGCACATGAAAGCAAAGAAGCACAACGAGAGCTGATACTGAACGTGGAATGACGAAGGCGCTGAATCTTCGACTCCGCAAAACATCATTGAAATTTTGCTACGGGCGGCGAGATGAACCAGCAACGCGGTCTTGGCATCGGACTGTCGCATCTACCAGTGAATCAAAGTGCTTGAGCTGTTGATTTTGTTCACAATATCTTCACACATAGTCTACTAAAAAATATGGGCGTGAGGATGGTTGATGGTGTTCGCGAGTGATACAGAAGGTACTACGACTTCATTTACTCCCGCCTATCCCGAAGATCCGATTCTCGTGTCATACTGTACCGGGCATTCGAGATTCCAATGCGGCACAACTCCTGTTCCTCTGTGTGGAGTACTGTACAGTGCAGTACACAGGGTGTCGCTTCTCGCGATCATTCCGTGCGATGTACGGAGCAAAGACTTGATTCATTCGCTTGTGTCGATTTAGGTATGTAAGAACAGACTCCAAGCCAGAGGATGGAGTAGATTCTCACCCAAAAAACTACATACTGTATCTCGCCTGGCGACACTCCCCCCCCTGCAGCGCCACCGGCGGTGCACCGGCCGTTGAGTTCGGATCAAAGCTATCTTCAACATTGAATAGGAAGAAAGAAATAACAAGACTTCGCTGCCTGTATCATCGTGGATGCTCGGCATTAATGCTTCGGACATAGCGTAAGGCCGATTTTGATGATTAGTCGAAGTGGAGTGCGGGATAAACCGCTGAGCTCTCTGGGGAATTGCCGAACTCGGCGGCCCAAATAAGCTCCCGCTCAGTCATGTAAACTTTTTGCGTCCCTTTCCTCCATCCTGTCTATTTCCATTTTGCTTTTCTTTTCTCAAAAGACGACCAGAAAGCTTGAGTTATGTCAGGCTCAAGGAATCTGTCCTTCGCCCTTCGACGGGTGCGAGCGAACAAAAGCCAATTGACTCCCCGACATCGACATCACCAACTTCCCTGCCTCTCGACCCGCTCGTTTAACACCACAGCTACCCTGCGCGCCCACGAAACCTCCTCCTCAACATCGGCCACGAAACAGACCAAATATACGACAGATGCATACCCACAGCTCAAGAGAAACGCGAACTTCGCGGAGCTCACAAGCGAACATGTGCAGCACTTCAAAGACCTGCTAGGCGCGCAGTCAGCAGTCATTGACGGCGTCACGGCCTCGGACGCAGCGGATGATATTGAGCCGTTCAATCGAGACTGGATGAGAAAATATCGCGGACATACACGCTTGGTGCTGAAGCCACAATCGGTGAAAGAAGTGAGCCGGATCCTACAGTATTGCAATGCGAACAAATTGGCTGTTGTGCCGCAGGGCGGGAATACTGGGTTGGTCGGAGGCGGGGTGCCGGTCTTTGATGAGATCGTGATCAACATGTCGCGGGTGGACAAGATTCGATCGTTTGATGAGAACTCGGGGGTTATCTCTCTGGACGCTGGTGTCATCCTCGAAGTGGCGGAGAAGTATCTGGGGGACAGAAACCATATCTTCCCACTTGATTTGGGCGCCAAGGGGTCCTGTCACGTTGGTGGGAACCTGGCAACAAATGCCGGTGGTTTGCGGTTACTTCGTTATGGAAGTTTGCATGGAAATGTGCTGGGCTTGGAAGCTGTGCTTCCGGATGGCACTATTGTTGACGACATGTGCGCTTTGAGAAAGAACAACACAGGGTACGATCTGAAACATCTGTTTATTGGCGGTGAAGGCACAATCGGCATCATCACGGGTGCCACGATAATCTGCCCTCAACGGCCCAAGGCCGTGAACGTTGCCTACTTTGGTCTGCAAAGTTATGACCAGGTGCGCCACGCGTTCCGAGAAGCCAAGGTTCATCTGTCTGAGATTCTCTCCGCGTTCGAGTTGATGGATGGACGAAGTCAAGACATGGTCTACGATGTGACGGGCCTCAAGAGACCTCTTGAGGGATCCTATCCGTTCTATTGTCTCCTCGAAACAAGCGGGTCCAATGGAGAGCACGACAGTGCGAAATTAGAGGCTTACCTAGAGCACGTCATGGGTGAGTCAATCGTCGAAGATGGCGTTCTGGCCCAAGACGAGACTCAGGCACAATCGTTATGGCGCTGGAGGGAGGGCATCACGGAAGCGTTGAGCCACCTTGGAGGCACGTACAAGTACGACGTCTCGATCCCCCTTACAGAGCTATACCAGCTCGTCGACGATACGAAGGAACGCCTCACCAAAGCCGGCTTGGTTGGTAATGCCGACAGCTACCCCGTCCGTGAGGTCTTGGGCTATGGCCACATGGGTGATTCAAATCTCCACTTGAACGTTGCTGTGCGGCAGTACACTAAGGAGGTGGAGAATATGATTGAGCCATGGGTATACGAATGGATTCAGAAACGTAACGGCAGCATCAGTGCCGAACATGGTCTGGGAATTGCAAAGAAGGAATTCGTCGGATATAGCAAAAATGACACTATGATCAAACTGATGAAACAGTTGAAGAACCTTTATGACCCGGTGAGTACCATAGCTTCAGTTCCGCTCTTGACCATACCTTGCTAACCTCGGATATTTAGAACGGAATTATGAATCCGTATAAGTATATCTAATCAGTGTCGAGTTGGTTGGCGGCGACACCAGTTTTTTAGTTTGGATTCCTTCTCACATATAGAATTTTTCTTGGGAGGATGGATGCTCTCGAGAGCCTGTGGCAGCATGGGGATTTCAGTGAATATATGTCTGGGATACCACAATTGATTCAACCAGCACTCTGCTCAGCTTCTGTTTCACAGGCCGAAACAATAATGGGGACGGCTGGTTGCATCCAGAAGTGAAGGGTCAGTTGCTTTGCGCACATTCAGCCAAATGCTTCAGTAGAACCAGTTCCATGCACACGGGAACATCTAGAAGCTCTCCATCCTTGTCATCATTTTGTCAGAACCCATGTTGCCGACAAACAAGATCGGCCCTAAGATCGGTTTCATGGAGATCCGGAAGCCCTTTTGTCAGGGTGGTGCCGGCTGTTGCCCTGGACAACCCACGTTGTTGACGATGCGCGCACTGCGCAGCCAAAACAACAGAGTGCGGGTTGAGCTCTAGGAGAACGTCAAACTATCCAAACACACACACTGTAACCCCGCTAGGTACCGTACCTGATATCAAGCCCCCTGTGGATACTTCTTCTTGCATCTAGATTTCATCATGATTTCGTACATCTCAGTTGCCTCTATCATTATTTGCTAGCATTGTGAAGTTAACGTTGGCTGCGAATGCTTTAAAGACGTCTCCACCATCCCCCCGTCCCGCTTGCGTGAGCGCTCGACACTTCTCAAGATCTCTATTCCGCATCCGCGAAAATGGCTGATGAAGGCGCGTTAGCGAACCATTACCAGGTGCTGGAGGAGCTTGGGAGTGAGTGCTCTTCCTTCCTGAAAATATACATCAACTCCTTGTTCAACTGAGCAACAATGCTAACCGTAGCTTCGATGTGAACCTAAGGTGGGAGCTTCGGCACGGTGTACAAAGCTATCGAAAAAGCCACGGGCGAGATTGTCGCGATCAAGCATGTATGAAACGGAATCAAACGAAACTATTTACGCGTCGTGCTTACTCTTCCTTCTTTCGTTGATGAATAGATCGATCTCGAGTCAAGCGATGATGATATTCAGGAAATTCAGCAAGAGATCTCGGTGCTGGCGACATGCGCAAGTCCTTATGTTACGCAATACAAGACGAGCTTCCTCAGGGGACATAAATTATGGATCGTGATGGAATATCTGGGTGGAGGATCCTGTCTTGACTTGGTACTTCATTTTATCACATCGCGTTTCCGGGCCATCGAGATTTGTTAATTGCTGACCATCAGCAGCTTAAACCAGGGCCTTTCAACGAAGCGCACATCGCGATTATCTGCCAACAGCTACTCCTCGGCTTAGATTACCTCCACCACGAAGGAAAGATCCATCGAGATATTAAAGCCGCCAATGTCCTCTTATCGCAGACGGGAAAAGTAAAGCTGGCAGATTTTGGAGTCGCGGCGCAACTCACAAATATTAAGTCGCAACGGAATACTCTGGTCGGAACACCGTTCTGGATGGCACCAGAGGTTATTCAGCAAGCGGGATATGACTTCAAGGCCGATATTTGGTCTCTTGGTATCACGGCTATGGAGATGGTTAATGGAGAACCGCCCCATGCGAGTACACACCCGATGAAAGTACTGTTCCTTATTCCGAAGGCGTCTGCACCACGGCTGGAGGGGGCCACTTACAGCGCCAACTTCAAAGACTTCATCGCGCAATGCCTAATCAAAGACCCGGACCGGAGGCCGACTGCCAAAGAGTTGCTCAGACATAAGTTTATTCGAAATGCGGGTAAGACAGAGGCTTTGCAAGAATTGGTCCAAAGGCGTCATGAATGGGAGGCCAACAAGGGTGTTTCAGACAACGTGAAGTACTATGCGGAGTCACTGTATGTGCTTTTTCCATACACGCAGAGTTCGATATCAGAACTAACATGGTACAGGAATACAATTTCTCACGACGACGGCGATGATGATGGGTGGGTGTTTGATACTGTCAAACCAGGCACGCTCGCCATGATAAAGAACACTCAGAAGCGAGTAAGGTCCGCAGTTCAACCGCTGGAAGACGTCGACGAAGCCGCAGAGATGATGGGAAATCTCAAGATCAAGGAAGGAATATCAGAACCGAAACCTGCCCACTCAACCGTCCGACGAACCCCAGCACCAGAACGCTCAGTGTCGGTAAGACGACCAAGTGTCAGGCGAAAATCGAGCAATGCAAAGCAGCCCTTGGGTATTGATCTTAGCTTTGGCAACAGTCCATCCACCGTCAGACAGTTCCGCCGTGTATCAGATAAACAAGACTGTGAAAATGAGGTACCCGGTGCTATCTCTGGAATGGACGACAGCTATACCCCCAAGACTTTATTTTCCAATGAATCACAAAGCAAAGAAACTGCCCTAGGGCGGCGGATGTACAACGTTGGCATCGGGCTTGCATGCCAGGAGGCATTGGCCAACACACGGGATCAAGAGAAGAGGGAAGCGATTTCGCGACTTGCGGAGGCGTGGAGTGACCTTGAAATGGTTGATCCTGAGGGCTTATTTCAAATTGTCAAGTCGTCCTTCGAGAAGCTCCAAGCGTATGTTTCTTGCCTCTATGGGCCTGTCCATAACCCTTCCCTCACGATTGGTATACTGACGCATTTTATAGAGACTCCAAAACCGCAGCTGTCTTGTGCAAGTCACCTCCAAAAGAATCTCCACAGCAACGACCTAAGCTTGTACTCGCGCAAAACAATCCACATCTCAAGAGCCACAAGAGACGTCAGTCCGCCCAACTTGTAACTGAGCAGCAGTGGCATGCTGGAAATCTCAACCTTCCTGGCCAATGCGTTCCGGGTATGGAACATACAAAACAGCTTGCTGATGTTCTGTATGGCCGTTGGAGCGAAGGCTTGCGAAACAGATGGGCAGCTCCTTGAAGTGATTTGGACTTTAACGAAACAAAAGCATATACCTGATATCAAAGCGCATGCCCCTAATCTCCCTCGAGCCAATATTTAGGTTCCTGTTTGTATATTATGAAGGTTTTCCTTGTTCTTATTTCCTTGAACTGTCCTTTTAGCTCTCCAGCGTTCTCGCATTTCCCGTGCTCCTCTAAGCACAACCGTTTGTCCCTATTTACGGTTGGATAGCCATCTCTGCCGTTGTATCATGTGCGTTTTGGAGCTTCGAATTGGGCGGCGCTGAACGGCTTTTTTCAGAACACTTTCTGCCTTGCTATTAACGCAGGCTAATTGCTCTTTTCCTTTGTATATCGGGATGGCGTTGGCTTTCCTCCTCTATGGTGTTCTCTCCGAGAAGTTTTTGCAAAAAGCCGTTTGTTTCTCTTCGATTATTGCCAACTGAGAATACAATGAACTTGATAGCCTTTCATCATTGCCACCCAAATATCTTTTCCTGAGGCGGGAAATAATCTCACTTATCAATCGGCCATATTTCGTAGGCAAGGGGGCTCCTCAGCAAGAATCTCATCCATGATTCATCCACGCCCGCAGGATTGCTCGGAGAAATCGGAGCTTTTCTCCGTAATTACACTAAACCGCAAAGGGGCTAGCCGCCAAGAACGCGGAATTGGACCCAGTTAATTGAAACGGGCTCCATCGCGGCTGCCGTGCGGCGACGGTTCCTGGTTGTTTTCACTACTCTCCCCTGAGCTCGTTCGATGTTTCGTTTCTTTTCATCCGAGAATTCTCTCCTCGCCATCTCAAAGAACTCATCGCCCGAGGAATATCTATGCTACAGGAATCATGATATGTCCTCGCAATATCGAATAATTGCCTTTGTCTGGAATTCGACATGCTTGGTTGCGTGACTTCTCCTGGTCCCATGGACGACCTACGGGGCCTGGAACCTTCGCACGGCGAGCCCTCCTATCGCGACAATGACGAGAAGCAACGAAAGCGTGCATCGCTTCCTCCTCGTCCCAATGCCGCCGCACGCCATTCGAAGCGGTTGACTCTCAATTTCCCTATCAGCGCATATCCTGCTTCAGCCGGCCAGCCCTCGCCCACCCCTCACGTCATGTCTCCTCTGGCGCAGTCGTCAGCGTTTCCGTCGCCCAGCCGCTCATTGACCGCCACCCCGACATTGAGCGAACCGGCCGATGAAGGGTACATGTTTTTGACTGCTCTGGCTGCGCAGGAGAGAAAGGTATTGGAGCTTCGCGAGGAACTTCAAAAGGCTGAGGCGGAGTTGGTTAATCTGAAGAAACAATGGGCGATGGGTGAGAGAGGAAGAAGAAAGACGGAAATAGTCCATCATGTAGAGGTAATGAAGCCTCTGAAGGCGTCTGCTGACGAAGGAGCCGCTATTGGCAAAGACAATGACCTTACCAAACTGGCGCTTCAGACGAGAATGAGTCGAGAGCTGGAAAGGAAAACCAGTGTGAGACAGTCGATGCCACACCTCCCCGCTGGCAGCGCTTCTGGTTTGGCCGGACGACCGAGAACAGTCTTTCAAAGCTCACGACACACTCGAACACTTTCGTTATTATCACCGAATGGTGTTGATTCTTTACTACACATGGAAACCCCCACAAGCAAGCTCCCTGATAGTCTTCGAGGCTCTAGCCATCCCAGATCTGCCACCCTTCCGTCCATTGATCGCAATGAAAAGAACAATACGGAACGTGCCATTTCAACAGCAAGAACGAAAACGCAAGACGAACGAAATTTGTGGCGTCGCTCTCTACCAGTCGCCAATGATGGGGCGGCTGAGGCTTTGGTGCGCACAGGGAAACAGATGGCTTCGGATTTCAAGGATGGACTGTGGACATTTTTGGAAGATATACGCCAAGCCACCGTTGGCGAAGAAGGAATTAATGCTACAGAATCGAGGACTATGCATGGAGGACAACGTTCGTCACGTTCCACGAGGCGTCCCGGCATAGATACTTCTGCGAGTCGAGAGCAATCCACAGCGTCATCTACCATATCCAGGTCCGTGTCGACCAAGAAGAGGCCGACATCGAACTCAACAGTGTCCAACAAGGCGGACGTATCGTTTTGGAGTGAATTTGGCGTCGACCCTCCAGCCTCAAAGTCCCAAATGAATAAGGCCGGAGGCAAGCCCGGGAGCGGAAAGGAAAATGTTGAAGAATCCAGTTTTTTGGATGTGGATGATAACTGGGATGTATGGGATACCCCTCAACCCAAAACCCATACTCCATCTTCCAGCAGCTCCACATTTCCTTCCTCCAGGCGGGACCCATCGCCTTCGACGAGGGCAAGCAGTCCTCAGACAAGTGCAAGGTCAGCAACTTATGGCATTGGCAAGCCACTTTAGTGGTCCACATAGCTAACAACCCTGCAGTTACACAGACTTGAAGACAATCGGAAGCGAAGACCTCATCGAAGCCGACCAGTCAGATAGTATCCCTTGGCCCGCATTGACCAAACTTCGCCATTCGAATCTCACGAGAACTGCATCGAATCTAATGGCTGAGTGGGAGAGAAGCTTATCACCGGCACCCTCCCCATCCCCGTCCCCTTATCACGATGCCGAGTTTAATAAGGATCTTAAAAACGACTGATAGTCGCCAGCTAATTTCGATTTTGAACCGCCGATCCTATCCCAAATTTTACTTCATAGATACCCATTCCGATAGCCTCACGTACCTGCAACGACGAGACCAGAGTTACGACACCCAAATCCCGAATGAGGGGTTTGGCATGCCAATTTTCCTTTGTCATTTCCCCATATACATATATTTTGATCTTCTTGCAATTGATACTGGACTAAGATGACAATTAATGATGCCGATATGTACACTGCTTTTTATTCTGTTTCTCTTTCATGAAATATTTCTCTGATTCTTACGCATCTTTGGATGTTATATATATTTTCTGTTCTACGTCCAGCGATTTGCGGACATTTCACTTCCGGTAAATGATACGGCTTTTGCCTGGCTTCACGGAAGACTTTTGATTAATAGATTAATATTTATTTCTTTGCGTCCATTTCTGCTGTACAGATCTCAGGGAGATTCGTTAATGGACCTTGGCTGTATTAAAGCTCCAATTAAGCTGTGTTTTAAGCTCCTGGCTACGGGTTCTTACAGTTGTTACGGTAGGTAAGTGTATAGTCCATGCTAATCGGCCAGTCTCGAAGACGAGTATCACTGTGAACGGCTAGGAAAGATTTCATATATGCTCATAACGTCGTCCGTATGCATGTTCTTAGAGCTTAGGCCGGACTTTCTTCCTTGCCTCTCGTTCTTTATCTCTCAGATATCGTCTCAATATCTTCCCGCTCGGGCTTTTTGGAATGGAATCAAGGAATTCAACACCGCCATGGAGCCACTTATAATGCGCCTTGTGATCTTGGACGTGCCTCTGGATGTCCTTGATGAGTTCCTCGTCGTCTGTTGTTATCCCGTTGGCTTTGACTACAAATGCTTTGGGCACTTCACCGGCCGCATCATCGTGGATGCCGATGACAGCGGTGTCAGCAACGGCGTGCTGTGTGAGAAGGTGGGCTTCTAGCTCAGCTGGGGCAACTTGAAAACCCTATGGCGGATATTGGATCAGTCATTCATTCCACCAAATATCTGCGAGTTCCAGTGAAGCTCTCATTTTGCTATCGGGTATCTCACTCACCTTGACTTTAATAAGCTCCTTTATCCGGTCCACGATGAAAACATGATCTTCGCCATTTGGACTTCTCCTGAACACGGCTTCATCCCCTGTCCTCAGCCATCCGTCCTGGAATGTCTCTTTGTTCGCGGCTTCGTTATTGAGATACCCAAGGACAATGGTGGGCCCGCGCAGTAAGAGCTCCCCGGGTGTGTCGTACTCCTCAATCTCGGTTCCATCAGGGCCCACCAGACGGGCTTCGAGTTGCGGTAAGAGACATCCTGACGAGCCAAAAAGGATGTCGTGGGGACTAGTGTGTGATGCAACTGCTGTCGTTTCGGTAAGGCCTTTTCAATCCTAGTTAGACACTTTTCCGATTCTTAGGCTTATTATTACAGATTGATACATTCAACTTACCATAGGCCTGGAGTATTGACCAGGTAGGCTGCAGTTTGTGGAGCTCCTCCGCGGTTTCGTTTCCTAAAGGCGCTGCTCCTGTGATGACATGGCGCACGCTGCTCAGGTCATGTTTCTTCATGAGCCGCTCGTTCTTGACCATCGTGATGATAATTGGTGGGACCTACCCAGCAATATCAATTTTAGGGCTATTTTACACGCAACACCCAGGCATAGTCGACTTACAACATAAAGGACGTTAATCTTGCATCTTTCAATGGCTCTCAGAAGGGCAACGAGCTCGAATCTCGGCAGAACCACCACTGACTCTCCTCGATAGATTGCAGAATTGAACGCAGAGAGTCCGAAAACATGGCTGTACGGTAGAAGTCCTAGAACGGTATCTTTTTGGTTCTTTGTCCGAGTATGGCCTTCGAAAAGCTTGAAGAGTGCAATTTGCGAGATCATGTTCAGGTGCGATATCATAACTCCTTTCTGGGCGAGAACCAGTCAACTTCAAGGGTGCGTGAACAGTCTAAATTGAAGTATGCTCACCGGAAGACCAGACGTGCCACTCGAAAAGCATAAATAGGCACACTGCCTCGCGGCCTGGCCTTTCTTCCATCTCAAAGGCTCCAGGACGCTCAATCTAGCACCCTGTTGTGCTAGCTGGTCGACGGTTTTGAAGCCATGAGCCTTTGCGGCACCCTCTGCAAGGCTCTGTGAGATATCAAGGAGGTAAATGCGCGATTGGGGAATGCCGCATTGTGCCGCAGCCTTCAAGGCAGTTTCCAAGAGAGGCACGCAGGTGAACAGAGCTTGGACTCTGGATGCTCGAAGCTGATACGCAAGCTCATCAACGGAATATGCGGCACTAGCCAAAGACGCTATTCCAGATAACCTATGGACAGCCCATCCAAGTGGGAAGAAGTCAATCTATATGTGCGAAATCAGCACTCCTTTTTATCCTGTTCTCAATTGATACAGGGATTCGAGTGTAAAATTCCTTACATTATTCACCGAGAAAATGCAAACCGTCTTGTCCCATTCTGACCCAACATTTGGCTGCCATCCAAGTTCATTTGCTAGCGCTCTAGCCAAATAGTCGACTCGCTGCCGAACCTCGAGTGCTGTGTAGCCGTCTCCCGTGGTTCCCCAGACGAATGGCTTCTTGGAGCTCGTCAGAGCCGCTCGACCGTATTTTTCGTCGAGGATGAAGTCGCAGAGGGGGAGGGAATCTGGTATTGTCTCGATTGATTCACGAGGCACCCAGGAAGGGCCTCTAAAGCCCATTGTGGGTTCGGACAGGGGGGTATCAATCGGCTGTGTCCTGTCTCTGTGGTGCGGGGACGTGCGGGGAAGGTATTGTATAGTCGAGGTCTATCAAGCAGTAGGGCAACTTGTTTGCTCAGTTTCTCGAGAAATGATATCCAGGAATCTTCAATCGCTCAGTCTATATTCTTGCAAATGACACGGGAGATGGGTGACACCGTATGCGGACCGAGCTCGGATACACGGGGGTTGCTTTCGGCAATTGCGAGATACTGTAAGCTTAAGTTAAGCCCGAAAGTCCGGGGTAGTTAGCCCAGAAATTGGATTGCCGATGTTGGATTTGATCAGACTCCCGCAAACGAGACTAGGTTCCCAAGGATAATAGCTACTGCAAGCTGTTAAGAGGGACCTTCTATATTCTCGAGGCAATATTATCGTGTATCTTCTTCTGTGGTTAGAGTCATGGTTAAATAGTATCACTCACACGTTTTAGAGCTGCTCTCACGCAATCGAGCTTGTGATGACGGAATTGCATTGGTGGATCAGAGGTGGACTCCCCAGGCACGTTTTCCATCATTCTTCGTTTCATAAATAGGGTTGGAAAGCTCGATAAGAAGATTCATACTCCGTAAATTCGGGGATTTCAGTTGCAGAAGCCGGGGAGAACGATCTTGGATTCTGGCAATGGGAAAGTCAAGACGAAATTGGAAGTGGTTTTGGGTCTTAATCCCATGCACCCCGTAACTATTGTAGATTGCGAGCTGGCATGGTTTATGAAATGATTGACTGCAGTGCTATTGCACTGAGAAATCTCTGGAGACGTTGTGCTCTGTAATTATCTCAGATGTTCTCGACCGAGCCGTGGTGTTATGGCAGTTGAGGTTGAATATTTAAGGTGGTTTCCGCTAAAGGTTTCAGCCTACGACTACGGGGATCTTTAGGAGCTAGTTACGGGGCATCCAGGGGCTCGCTCTAGGGGCCGCTCCAGGGCTGGGAGCTACTTGGGTATCATTACGCAGAATCGTCCATGCTGTACAGAGCTGCTACCGCCTGAGCAGCTTCCAATGCGGAGCCCTAGGTTAACTCCGTAGGTAGTGATCCCAACTACTGCAGTTAGCCTCTTCTAATGAATCATTAATTATGTCGTAGGCAGCTTAGACATATAACACTTCTCAATTGCTAATGCATTAAGAACTGTAGCAGGCTGGCCTCTCCGTACTTAGCTACACTGTGATTACTGCCGGTTTTTGGGACATAGGAAAGAGGATGCAATTGTGCTCTTCCCATCCACAATCACCTCAGTATAAACCACGCGACGAGCATCATCCTCATTAGGCGATGCAAAACCGTCCAAGAGTATTTATCCACTTCGCACACGGACACCAGTCCAGAAGTTTCTTTGTCATCACCCGCCGGAGCTTTAGGCACCATGATTTTTCCAGAGAGATATTCACCCTTTGTATCTTCAATGCCCATCGAAGCAAGTCCAAGGTGTCAAGTACGCCCTCTAGCAGGAAGTATTCCTTGGCTGGATAAGTTCTAACTGGCACTTCGTAATAGGCCCGGCACTGCTCAGACGTGGGGTATGTAGGTTTTCGCATTTCAAAGTCCGGCATTTCCACTTGTGTATTAGCCGATAAGGCAGACATAGTTTGCGAGAGGGAGATGAGCTGACTTTTAAAACTGATATGGACAAAATCTCGTTCAGATGGAGAGGAGTATTGAAGACGGAGCGGATATTTTTAAGGGAGTTTTGAGTAGAGACAGAAAGTCAAGAAGCAGGTGCCGGACCATGGCTTTATGTACTGTACGGTAGCCATGATGACTTGGACATGTAATGTCGTCACGAAGCTTCCGCGTGCTCCGTTCCAGAGTGTCACAGGTTCAAGAGGTATCAGAGGTTAAGATGGAGATGCTACATCTCAGGTTATGAGAGCACCAAAACACTTCTAAAGTCGTAGAAACTTATTGGGTCCAGAATTCAGTGATCGCAAGAGGTATGGTCCAGTGTGGCCCTGTCAACGTCAACAGATGGTGATGAAGTGCAGTGCACCCACCTCCAATCTGAGTATTTCGAGAAGCCCTGATAGCAATACAGGGCTTCCTGTATGTTTGCTTCGAGCAGTTGTCTCATCTTCTTGCGCCAAATGACGGGTACATACTGTGGTAAAGTTGCCCGGAGCAATGGGTTCTGGTCACGACGTAAATTAATTATCCCAAAGTTTGCACGAAGTTGCGGTGCGGCGCGGCTATGACTAAGATCAGAGTTCAGAACTCGGCCCAAATGGCCCAAATAAACGCGCGCTTGGCCGTAGCGCTGATAGGCAGACAGAAGCCGCGTTACTGGAGTTAGTTACCTCACCTCCAGACCCAAGCTGGCTTCAGGCAGTTCATCACAATACCACACCCAACAGCTGATAGAATCCACAAAATTCCACAAATTCCACAGCTTTTTTGTTTTACTGCGATTTGTGGTTTCTCGTAAGTGCTTCTGGCTCAATAAATTCCCCATACCAGCGCATTATTAGGCCAGAATGGCGTCCGGTTATGACAGAGCTCTTTCAGGTGAGTAGAGTAACTGAGCTTCATGGTGATCGTTTATCGAGCTAATGTTTGTCTGTGTGCAGTTTTCAGGTATGTTGCCGACAGTGATGAATTGCATGACGCGATGCGGTCCGTCTTAACACCCTTCTAGTCCCGATGGACACGTCTTCCAAGTGGAGTATGCACTGGAAGCTGTTAAGAGAGGTTAGTAGTGGAGGAGGGCCCTTAAGCTACGTGCCATGTCGGTATACTTACATCCAAAACAAGGTACCTGCGCCGTTGGTGTGAAAGGAAAAGACATCGTTGTCCTTGGATGCGAAAAGCGATCGGCCATGAAGCTTCAGGATACTCGAATTACCCCCTCTAAAATCGGCCTCATCGACGAACACGTTTGCCTTGCTTTTGCCGGACTTAATGCAGATGCTAGAATATTGGTCGACAAAGCAAGAGTAGAGGCCCAATCTCACCGGTTGACGGTCGAGGATCCGGTTACGATTGAATACATTACGAAATATGTCGCCGGAGTACAACAACGGTATACGCAGAGTGGTGGTGTTCGACCATTCGGTATCAGTACTTTGATAGTCGGATTTGACAACGGAGATTCAACCCCTCGTCTCTACCAAACCGAGCCTTCAGGAATATATTCGGCATGGTACGTTGCAGCCCCAGCACAAGACCCATGAATCTCTACTGAAATGAATATACAGGAAAGCAAATGCGATTGGCCGGTCGAGTAAGACAGTCCGCGAATTTCTGGAACGAAATCACAAGGACGGCATGGACAGGGAAGAAACTATCCAGCTGGCGATCAAATCGCTCCTTGAGGTTGTCCAGACGGGCGCCAAGAACATCGAAATCGCGATCATGGCCCCTGGAAAACCCATGGAAATGCTCCCTAGTGACCAGATTGAGACATATGTTAAGAATATAGAAGCTGAAAAGCAAGAAGAGGCGGCAAAGAAGAAGGCAGGCAGGACGCCGGGAACTGGAACTGCGGCAATCCTGACCCGCGGGCCTGGAGAAAGCTCCGAGAGCTGAAGAGTGAAACGCTGTCCCCATGTCACTTTCAAAGTTGCCTTTCTCTCGTTTCTTCTAGAATGAATCGTCTACCATACTCAAACGTGTTCATTTGAACGGCATTCGCAAATTAAGAAGGCATTATGTGCGAGGCCATCATATTCATCAGGGTCGTGATATACCAACCGGTGACTGTTATCCCAGTTTATTTGGTGCTTCCTTTACGTCGAATATAGACCGCTGTGACTCCTGCCGTACTCTCTCGTCTTTCAACATGCGCGAGTCGATACGGATGTCTTCTCCCTCAATTTTCAAAGAGGGCTTGGGGGTTACAGCCTCGATTACGAAGTGGTTATCGCAGTGGGGGCAATATTCGTCGCTGCACGTAGATACTCTCGTCAATTATGCTCCAGTTAACGGGGATAACAACAGCTTGCCTTTCATCAAATTCGGATGCATCCTTTCGGAAGCACTTTTTGCACTTCTTGCAGGCAAATACCTGTATGCGGAATAGCCATTAGCCCCCGTCCACAGCCACGAAGAGGCAGATTCCCAACCATCTCAAAGGTCTGCTGCAGCTCATGGTTCTCTTGTTCGCGGTGGCACTCTGCGCAGTCAAACCATTTTCGACCTTTATTGATAATCGCGCGCGTTAGAAACCGAATTGCGGGTATAGTCAGGGATTACGGGGAGACCTGCAGCATGGTGACCGGATCGACACCTGGGCGTTGAGGATGTGCTGGCTATCTCAAGAGTCAGTCACCTGGCTCTCCATCCGAGACGGGCCAAAGAGGTTGGGCATACCACATAGTTGAAGCAAACGCGATTTAGAGGGGTTCTCTAGACTACGTGATTGTTCCGTGTATAGTTCCGAAGGCAAAGGCTGTTCAACGAACTGAGTAAACGGCTTTGGTCTCGTCAGTTTCTTATGCAAGGAGAGGCGAGGACTGAATGCAGTTCGATTAAACAAAGATAGAGAGAATTGTCGTTGCAAGCGGCGGCGTTGAAACAATGCTGGTGAAGCGGCGTGTGATTGATTGACGGCGAAAGTCTTTCACGGACATCCCTGAAACAACCTTCAAACTCCCCTCAATCCGTCATCAAGACAACGCGATCGAGACCCGACGACGAATGTAAGTCGACCCTCCCATGCCACTTTAATAGTGGCTAATCAGCCGATGCTACCTTTTGCTTCAATCCCGCGACACAGCCGCCTTTGATTACGTTCAGACAAAACTAACAACAAAGTCTACAGGACTCACGAGATCACCCACGCGCAAGGCCACCCTCGATCAACGATGTACTGGGGCTTGTCAGCGGCATTTCGCTTGTGTCTTTGGCGATAAATCCATCAAACTACATCTTTCTACACAACACTCATACCTTCGAATTTGCCTCCAGCACCGTCTGGACATGGTTGACGCGCACTCCGCAGACGACTTCTACCCTTTTGTCGGTGCATTCTAGGCAGAGCTTCACGCGCTAGGACTCCTCCGCTCGTGTAGCTCCGCCTGACTGTGAGTAAGCTCGCCGATGAGCGATTTCGCAGGGATCACCAAGGCCTCGAGACACTAGGCATCATGGAGAGGGAAAAAGCTGAGGATGCGGAGCAAGAATCCATCGTAAGTCCTGCGCGAATCTGTGCTTGGGGTCTACGGTTAACAGCGAAACTGACATTATGAATTACAGAAACCCGTGTCTTCACTCCTGTCGCATTTCGAGAAGTTGTCCCATTCCACGCCGAAGCGCAAGACTCCCGACGCGCAAGGACACTCGCCAGGCTTTCTAAATGCACCAGGCGCGGATGATGATATAACTTTTGGACGTGCTTCGTTGGATCTACCGCGCCCAGAGTCACCATGGGCAACTCGCCGTACGGAAAGTGAGAACACTATCAGAGGGCCTTTGAAACCTGCACAAACGGGGGATTCGCCGAGTAGACGGCGCTTTACACGGCCGTTTTCGATGAATTTTCAACCCACTTCACCTCGAGGTCCAACCTTGACTGTTGAATCTCCGCGATCTCCTCCATCGAAAGGGTTTCTTACTTCCAGAAGAAATAACTTCAATAGTCCGCAGCACGAGAATCGGGGGTCTCAATCCCCCCGCGGTACTTCTCCAGCAACGCAACGCAGTCCCAGCCGTTCCTCAATTCGATCGAAAACACCGTTGATCGACTCCTCAGGTCTTGTCTCGGATAGCAGCAGGAGGTCCGCAGAAAGGGAGCAGGATCCGAGCAAAAGCCCCAAAAGCTTCTCGCAGCCTCCTCCAGTCAATAGGGCCGAGAAGCCTAAGATTCCAGCAAAAAGGCTACGGATTATGGGTAGTAACCTGGATACCAATGCGAACAACCTTACTGTATCTCAAAAGCCCTCGTTTGAAGATAAAGTTTCCCCTTTTAGCACGCCCCCCAGCAGTCCTGAGAAGTCACCATCGGTGTCCACAACCCGAGGACGCTCTTCAAACCTTTATTCTTCATCTCCATTCTCCCTTGGTTCACCAATACATCGCCCCCGACTTGAACCGGGAATCCAACCTTCAACTCGACCCGGTGGGGCGTATCCCAGAGAACCGAGTCCCTCAGGCCAGTTGAAGCCAAAGCCCATCCCCAATCGTGATACGAAACCACCGCCGCCTCCCCCACCAATGAAGCGAGGGGGAACTTTGAAAAAGAGATCAGATGCTGTGCAGACACTTGCCAGCAAGCTATCTGCCAGTGACGAGCCAGAAGCTCGGCCTGGTTTACCTCCCCGGTCGAGATCTCCTGCCTCTTCACGCAGGACTCCTTTACCTCCACCTGCCCTTCAAACAAGCTCAGATGGCTCAGGCCATTCATCTATATCATCAGTTTCACCACAACCTAAAGAGGGTGTGCGCACGAAATCAGTTCAAGTCCTAAGTGGCGAATCTATGGTACACTTTCCACCTCCTCCGCCTCCGCGTCGGGACAATAGTAATATATCAACGCGGACCGCTTCGGACGGCTATACTTCCACGCCACCAACTCCTATCTCATCTGTACCTCCTCGCGGGCCATTCACTTCCTCAAATGTTTCTTCAAAACTTCACATCACGAGTGCTCCTCGTGAAGAAGCTATGGAGCCGCGTCGAGTCGTTGACGAAGCCAGCATACCTAGAATGGACTACCCAGATGCATCACAGGCAAACCGACGGCCTCCAGTCTTCCGTTCCGGCACTCGCAGTATTCACACTAAGTATGACACCAGGTACTTCGATGTCTGCGGCCAATACGTTTGCAGCACCGGCTACTTTACCAGGGTATGGGATCTTTTGACCGGCGAACAACTCCTAAATATAAGTCATGGAGAATCCATTAAAGGTATTTCGATAACGTTCAAACCGGGAAGAACGATGGATGAAGAAGGCAAGGCTTTATGGATTGGGATGAGCACCGGGGAAATCTGTGAGGTTGATATTATCACACAAGCCATCGTCAACTCAAGAACCCCTTCAAGAAGAGAAATCATTAAGCTATATCGCAATCAAAAAGAGCTTTGGGCCCTCGATGACGACGGAAAACTGCTTGTATGGCCTCCGGATGAGTCAGGATCGCCAAATCTCCAACACAGTTACAACAACCCTTATGAAAGAGCGCCCAAAGGTCATACATTCTCCATGGTCGTGGACGGAATTTTGTGGTTTGCAGTTGGCAAGGAGGTTCGTTTATATCGGCCAAATACGACCGACAATTCTTTCCAGGTACTCAAATCGCCGCTTGGAAAAATACATTCCGGTGATGTGACCTCTGGCGCTGTCTCCGCAAGAAAGGGCGTGGTGTACTTGGGACACGCGGATGGGAAAGTGACCATGTATTCCTCCCAGGATTTCATGTGTCTTGGAACCGTGAACGTCAGCGTGTATAAGATCAGCTCGCTTGCGGTGGTTGGTGACTATCTTTGGGCTGGCTACAAAACAGGCATGATATATGTCTATGACACATCAACAGATCCTTGGACGGTAAAAAAGGATTGGGACGCGCATCATCATGGCGTTTGCGGTCTATTGCTGGACCAAAGCAGCATTTGGACGGTAAACAGGTTACAGGTCGTGTCTCTCGGGGTTGACAATTTCTTTCGTACCTGGGACGGCATGCTGGAGGACGACTGGCTTGGTATGTCATACGTTGATTCAATTCTGTGGACATCAGTGGTGCTAATACGTTTTGCAGAAGCAAGAATGCAAAGCCGCGACATTGAGTATTGCGAATTTCGCGAGATCACCGCCGCTGTCTTAACATGGAACGCGGGTGCAGCGGTGCCGGGACATCTGTCCAACAGCAATTTCATAGGAGAAGCAATCCACCCTGATAACCCACCTGACATTCTGGTGTTTGGGTTCCAGGAACTTGTTGATCTTGAAAACAAGAAGATTACAGCAAGTTAGTATTGATTTCAGGCTGTTTTACGCCGTCCGCATGATGACTAACTTTTCTATAGAAAGTTTGCTAAAAGGCAGCAAAAAGAAGGATGATGCGGAGCATGTTAGTCGGCAGTATCGTGTCTGGAGAGATCATCTTGCTTTGTGCATCCGCGAATTTATGTCACTCGACACGTCTTACGTCTTGCTCCATACTGCAAGTCTTATTGGCCTGTTTACGTGTGTGTTTGTGAAGCAAGAGGAGCGCCAAAGGATCAAAAACATCAACGCCTCTGAGATCAAAAGAGGGATGGGTGGCCTGCACGGAAACAAGGTTTGCTAAAATCTGATTCTCTGACTGCTGAAGGGTGTACCTAATAGGACATAGGGTGCTCTCGTTCTTCGGTTCATTTTGGATGATACGTCGCTTTGTTTCATCAACTGTCACCTGGCAGCTGGTCAGACTCAGACGGCCCATCGTAACAACGACATCGCAGCCATAATGGAGAGTGATTCACTCCCGATGGAGCCAAGCTCATCGGCACGTATCGACCATTACGTGGGTGGTGGAGATGGATCAATGATCCTCGATCACGAGATTTGTATCATCAACGGTGATTTAAACTACCGTATCGACTCAATTCCTCGAAACACGGTCATCGAGGCCATCAAAGCGAACAACCTACCCAAACTTCTAGATCGCGATCAGTTGCTTGCGTCTAAGCGCAAGAATCCCAGTTTCCGTCTACGTGCATTCTGCGAAGCACCGATTACGTTTGCTCCGACCTACAAATACGATGTTGGTACAGATAATTACGACACCAGTGAAAAGAAACGTTCGCCTGCATGGTGCGATCGACTTCTCTACCGTGGCGTCGGCAAGATAAAGCAGCTCGAGTATAGACGGCACGAAGTCCGAGCGTCCGACCACCGCCCCGTAAGCGGCCTCTTCAAAATGCGGATCAAAACAATATCGCCCAAGAAACGAACTGTGGCCTGGGAAGCTTGCCAGGCGGAATTTCTTCAGGAGAAACGGCGTCTAGTAACCGAAGTGAGGTGAGTGCAATTATGTCGTTCATAAAGGTTAAGTGATCTTGGCTAATCTGTTCTCAAGCGTTGAATACCTCGTCAATCTCCTTGGTGTAGATCCCAGAGAAGCCCGAACCTTGGTTGCTTCATCTAAACCTTGATCTCAGATCCTTCTCCCAACTCTTTTGAAACTGCTTCTTTTGCGTTTTTTATGCTTTAAGAGTGATACCTCGGCGCTTCCAAACAATAACCAGTCCTAGAAGGGGAATGTGAATTTTCCGTTAGGCGACACATGTGCTACGACTTAATGACAAATAGAACCTACGTTATGACCGATATCAACTCTTCGAATACCAGAAATTAAATCGACCGTTTTCGAACCACCTTTTCTGCTGTCCTTGGCCATGGGTTGATTCTCTTGTCGGTTGCGTGGATACAGGAGCAGAGCTTTTTCTTCTCAAGGCCTATCTTGTTACGTGCACAGCAAGCTTGACACCTTACTCTTATACTTTTTAATTATGTTTCAGTTTTATCCCTTGCGGAATGATTACCTGGACATTTCGAATGCATTTACGGTCTGTGGAATATCATTAATTGATGTCATTACATGAATATTTCGTTTGGGCCAAATGAATAAGGCTCCCTGAGGGGTGTACAGTTTGCTAACCGTGCCTATAGAGGGCTCTGGGCGTCTCTAAACATACCCAAGTGCAAACAATTTTGCCAAAGAAATTCTTACTTCTAATTTTGGCATCTTGATTAACAAGCACACACGTGTGGTATGAGTACTTGAGATTCTAACTATTATTCTAACAGAAAGTAGGTTGTCAATCTACAAAAGATAATGAAAGGCAGTTGATCAGGCCTGGCCTACATACTGGGCTCCAGGAGTACCAGGCAGGAGTCCAGTTGGGCCCAGTTCCTCAACGGTTTTCAATGCCCCATTCGAACCATTCAAAGCTCCGCCAATGATCTCTTCTGTCTCCGAAGTTGGGCTGTACTCAGGGAATATCTCGCAATCGAGATATTGACTGATATCGCTCCCGTCGAACTCCTGAGTGGTGAACCCGTTCCCCATATACCCCCACCGATTGCCGCTCCAATACTCAATCTCATAGTCCTCATACTTTGGCTCCCTGATCACATCGAAAAACGCGAGTCGACTTGCAGGCCACATGATAACATTCCCGTCTTTTTTGCCTTGCTTGAACCAACTGGAACAAGGGTCTGACCACGCCGTACGCTTCAGATACAGAGACGCGTGCTCGACAAAGTCCCTTACCGCGCTCTCCTTAGGACTCAGGCGACGGATATGTTCTTTTCGCATCTTCTTGAGGATTTGGATGAAGTGGTTGGAGAATAACGAGAGGAGCGGGAGAATCGATCCCTGGGCTACGGGGCAATATGGCCCGCCGTACATAAAATAGTTTGGTACGTTCGATACGGAGAGTGAGATGTAGCTCTCCGCAGCCTTGGCCCAGCGCTCAGCGATGTCTTTCCCATCCAGGCCAATGATGGGGAACCGTGGCCGGAATGTTGTGTCGAACCCTGTGGCGCAGATTATCACGTCCACTTCAACTTCCGTTCCGTCAGCGGTAAGGAACCCATTGGGAGTTATACCGCCGATATTATCGGTGTAACAAGTTGTTTTGGGGCCATTGAGTGCTTCAAGGTATCCATTCCCGGGTGTTGGTCGGCGACAGCCAACGTTGAAGTTTTGTGGGATGATTTTGGACTTTAAAAAAGAGTTGTCTCCAAGCTTCGATGCCATCTCCTTATATGCGTACTAAGACAAGCAGTGAGTTACTGGTCATCCGCCAAAAGGCTGTTTCGTGCCAGGGGTCATCAAGGCTTACAAGATTTGCCTCATCCGACTCCTTGCTGTTTTTAAGAATGAACTTGAAGCGGCCGTTGAGTTCATTTTCAAGGAATTTGCGATACCCTCGGTATTTCTCGGGATGTTTCCTCCACAGAGCCTTTTGCTCTTCGCTATCTGTTTAATCCCTCTGTCAGCTGCGAGTGCCCCAAAAAGTAAAAGCGAAAGTTGCCGGCATACATGCAAAATTTTCTCCTTTAGGTCCAGCAAACTTCTGTCCAAATCCTGCGGTAATCCAAGTCGGCGACCTTACCCAAGTATACAGCTTCGAAACGTCGTCATAAATTGACGCGACCGTTTGGACGCCTGAACTTCCCGATCCAATGACGGCGACACGTTTTCCTTTGAGGTCATAACCTTCCTCATAATGTGCTGTGTGAAAGAGTCGACCTTTGAAATCGTGCAGCCCGAGGATATCTGGCCATTTCCAAGCGCTTGACTTCTGTTAGCGAATACGATAGTCCTTGGATTTGTGGGCTCTCTCACTTCAAAACGCCGCCCCCATTCAGAAAGACGTTGCATTCTTCATCCCATTGCCGAATAACCTCACCCTTTTCGTCTCTTTCCACGAGGTGCAATAGCCATCTGGACTTTTCTTCTTGCCAAGCAGCATGGGTCACTGACGTCCGCAACTTGATATACTGCATCATCTCCTCTTCATCCACGATGTCCCTGAGATATTTCCATATCTCTTGGGCTGTGCTATAATACATCGTCCAGTCGGGATTTGGCCGCCATGGAAATTGATAGCTCGCACTGGGAATGTCACACGCGCATCCCGGATATCGGTTTTCCAACCACGTACCACCGATGTCGTGATTTTTCTCGTACGCGACGAATTCAACGTCCGGATCGTCTTTCTTGAAGGCTTGAATAGCATGGTGAAGGAAGTCGATGCCAGAGGCGCCTGCTCCCATCATGACGATTCTGAAAGATTTCTGCTCTGGGTAGGGCTCGTTGATCATGTTGTCTGTGATCCGATAGCCGCTTGGGGATGTCACGGGCCATTCCGGGCTGAACATGGGGCGGTCGATAGAGGCTGGATGTTCGATATTGGGATTGTTGCTCCCCAAAGGGGGCATGCCGGGCTCTGTTATGGGAGGCATAATAGATCAGGGGTAGGTTTGGTCTGTGGCTTGCAGAGCAGAGAACTGATGGATGAGGTCTGCAGAATGATTCTAGGGACCCTTCAATAAAGAGGCCAAGGCCAGTATGCATTATGTATCTCAAATGCAGATCAGGAAGAGCCCATTAAGGTGCGACCGCAATAAGTGCATTTTCGGTATAGGTCTGATACCAGCCCTGTTGGTGATTACCCGAGGCCATGTTGATGGCCGGCAAGCCGAAATAAGCATGATGATCCTGGTGGTGCAACCGTGGACGATGGCTGTATTGCAAGATATGTAATCAGTTAAAGGAATCTCCCGTCGCATATCGTGTGTCCCGACGGAGGCAGACGAAACATCAGTATCGTGTACGCTGGTCGTAAAACGGATTACTTATCAGTCCCCTTGCTTCCCCTCACCTTCCCCGCGTTTGGGCTCCGAACCAATCAGCGGAGGAAGAACGTTCAGTTATCCGCTCTTGGCATCAACATCCCGCAACTTTACTGCGCAGTGGAGTGTCGAACGATGTTGGATTACAACCGTGCCCAAGGCGGGTCGAGCTTGTCTGCGATGGGATATGTCGGATGACTTTTATCGACTTGGGATTCGAAGCTGATGTTGAACACTCGGAGAATTACGATTGCTTACCCCGCGTTGTTACACCAGCCCGGAACGATGAAGACTTGGAAGCAAATTCCGACAATGATACTGTATCCTCCTCTGTTTTCAAACGGACCAAAGCAGCGAACGGTTATAATGACAGGGTTACATCCACTATGGATTTAACAGCGGCTAGAATATTTTTAAAGCTTCAGGAGAAAGAATGATTCGTTCAGAAACTTCGAGCTGCAGATTTACGGACCAACTACGGAATAGAAGGTGAAGCATTGACCGTTATCATTTGCAAAAAAAGGTCACGAATGCCAATTCGAGGTATGTATAACATAAAGTTCGCGAAGGCAACCAACAAATTCTGCGAAGTGCTGTTGTTTACAACTTCGACTTGACCCATTTCGGGGCTCTCTTCTCTCTGAACGCAGCCAGTCCTGAAATACGCTATTAGTTTCTCCATAATTTTTAAGCTTGAAGAGGCGAGGAGAAGAGGCATCGCCTTGAGAAACAACATACCCTCTTTAATATTCTCTCCCGAGTGGAGTCCTTTGTCATATCTCTGCCGAGTGCTTGCCGTCGCTTCGTCAATACCTGCGACTTCCCAGGCTTCTCTAATGCCAGCTCTCGTGACAATGATAGCATCAGGACTCAACTGAGACAATTCGCTGGCAAAAGCAACGGCTTCGTCAAGCAATGACTCTGGTGATTTCGAGATTCGATTGACAAATCCGAAAGATTTAGCCTCCTCTGCGGAGATTGGTCGGCCAGTAAGAGCGATTTCAGACGCAACTTGCAACCCAGCTATGCGCATGATGCGAGGGAGTCCGCCAGCGGCCGCGTAAATGCCACGTTTGGCTTCTGGAAGGGAGAACTGGGCATGAGGTGATGCGATAACCATATCACTGTGACGGTGGGTCAGAAATATATGCAACTTGTATATTTCGGAAAGAACATGCTGCTTACCAGTTCAAACAAATTTCAAACCCTCCGCCATAAGCAAATCCGTTCACAGCAGCGATTATAGGCTTCTTCCCCTTCCGCATACTGATACCGGCAAATCCACTTGGCGGGTGACCTAGCAAATAGGGTTCAGCTGGCGGATTCTTCGAGTTCCGTTCAACTTCGAGCAGGTCCTGGCCAGCGCAGAATGCCTTATCGCCGGCTCCTGTGACGATCGCAACTTGGAGAGATCCCTCCTCGTCGAACCATTGCCATAGCTTGTGTAAATCCCAGTGCCCTTGGAAAGGGATTGAATTTCTTTGCTTGGGGCGGTTGATAGTTGCGAGGAGGACGCCGGGAGCTGGAGAGGAGACGAGGTAGAAGGGAGATGATGGCGGAGGAGAGGAGAAAGACATGGTTGCGGGAATATTGTCTGGTGATCACTCTGCGGCTGCTATGCTGGATTTTTGACTAAAGATCGAGAACCTGTTCAAGTCTGCATCAGCCTATATCAGGATGAAACTGAAAGAGTAAACTGGACATCATAGTATCCTGGAGTCTGATCGTGAGGCTCCTCCACAATAAGCAATGAGTCTGGCAACGGCCTCGGTTCATGTCGAAAGACTGGGGTAGCTTTAGGTTCAGGGCGTCATGCAAACCGAGATGCCGAGCCGAGAAGCACAGACTCTCTCACCACTGGCCATTGTTTTCATCTCAACAAAGCAAATAACGCAACACAACACATCACATCACGCGGGTTATCATCGTTGCGACACAGATGGCATTGCTAATGACAGAACCACTTTCAAGAATCAGACATCTCGAGTCGACGCATTCATTATTCAAGCTCTTCCCAATGATTGTGCTCCGCACGCTATATGTCCCATCTTTTCGAGACATCTCTAGCTTCATGCTCTGGGCCGTGAACTTGCAAATGGGAGCTTCAGGACAACGAGCTTTACTTGGTCAACCCGGACTCAATCTCTTTAATTCCGCGATGGATACCAATGCAAGTCTTCGCTGCTCATACAATGCTTGATCCCGTTTGAAAGCTACTGGGTTACGAAGTACAACCCAGATATAACCTGCCATATGAGGCCCATACGCGTCAAAGATGCGATATCTTCTCTACAGCTTCCTTCAAGGGTCGCCATAAGAAGCTATGAATGCGTTTCCTTGACTGACTGCAAGTCACAGAGCAGAGTCCAAGCTCTCATTACATAATCGAGGACGACGTCATATCAGACGGGTTCCTTGAAACAGGAGGGTTGACCATGAAGAGATATGTACAAGCGAGGTCGTCTCCCAGAGAATAGGCACTACTTATATACCCTGGGCTTTCCTTGATGAGCTGATGCTGAAGCTAACAAGACTATCTGGTCCTCTTTTTTCACGCCCTCCAAGACCTCGTTTAGCTGTTTCTACCTCTTTACGTTTTATAATGGCACCGTCAGGAGACACTACCCAAGCTTCCCCGGAGGGATCAAAGTGGGAAGAAAATCCACCATATAAGATTCAATCAGCGGAGGAATTCGGAACGGTGCATTGGCAGGGTGGTTGCCATTGCGGGCAAGTCAGATATCAATTGAACAGAAAGAAGCCCCTGGAAGCCAAGTTCTGTCACTGCCGCGATTGTCAGAAGTTACACGGTGAGTGCACTGGATAGCGGGACTATCAAGTTCCCGACGAGTTCAGGAACATATCCTTTTGCTTGAATCTGCCGGTTTTTACACGTTGCTAACTCCCAGTATAGGTGCTCCATTCCAATGGGCCGCCATATTCCACAAATCCGATATCAGCTTCAAGGGCGGCCACGAAGGTTTGGACTTTTTCAAGACTCGTGAGAATTTGCGGGAGCATAAGCTGCCGTGCAAAATCCTATGCTCTCATTGCCATTCCCCGATCATGGATGAAGGTAGAAACATGATTCTACTGTTCCCGGAATCGATCGACTATGGCGACGGTGAACGCAAGCAGGAGTTTTTGAAATTGTTCGCTCCCGAGTAAGTAGCGGATTCTGCTTGTACTGTACTCGTTCCGGGGCTAATCTTGGTGTAGGTGCCACATCTTCTATTCGCATCGAGTCGTTGACATCGATGATGGAAAGCCGAAATGGGAGGGCTTGAATGACCAGAGCAAGAGGATGGACCTGTGATCTAATCACTTTTCTTGCATTTATTTTTCGGCATTGTTTCGACAGCGACTGGAGAGAGTTGAGGTGTTATCAAAATCATGATTTTGGGCCTGTCTCGGTTGGTCAGTTTTAATGCAGGCTCAACGCTAATAGATCTGCCTATTCTATTCTCAGCATCACATCGTGAACTGTCCGTAAGATGTAGAATTCCACGTATTTATTGCTTTGAGTCCTCCAAATAAGTCCTCAATAAGCTTGAGATCAATCTTATCGTTCCGCGCACTAGAACTAAGCATCTCACCGGGATGACGTCGCCGCATCGCCGGGCCGCAACCCCACCTCCACCACCAGCTTCATCCTCGTGTCTCCAAATCACCTTTCTGTGCATCTTCATCCTCGCATTTTTTCCAGGTCTTCTCTTCTCATTTCTAAACTCATTAACCTCCTCCATCACTCACTTAGGACACAACCCTTCTGCCCCCCTTCCGACTTCACCCCATTGCGCACCGCCAGCGAACCCTCATCCTCCATCTGTCGTCGCAACATCACCAACCATGAGCTGGTTCCAAAAGACAATCAAACTCCCCGCCCGTTCACGCGGCTGCTACCTCATCACAGACACTATCAAGTCCGAACTACCTGAACTGCGCAACTACAAGACCGGTCTACTACACCTCTTCATCCAGCATACGAGCGCCGCGTTGAGCCTGAACGAGAACTGGGACTCTGATGTCCGTGAGGATATGAGCGATTCACTGGATAGGATTGTACCGGAGGACCACAAGGGAGGATTATACCGACATAGTGCGGAAGGGAGTGATGATATGCCAGTAAGCAACGAAGAATATTTATTCTATGTGAAGTATTTGGCAATGGGGTGTTCCGTTTCTCTAATTGAACTGTTGGTTAGGCACATGTCAAATCCGCATTGATTGGCGCAAGCGTCACGATTCCAATCACAAATGGTCATCTGGCGACGGGGACGTGGCAGGGAATCTGGTATCTTGAGTTCCGGACAAGTAAGCATCAAAGAAAGGTGGTTGCCACCATTCAAGGGGAGAAGACGGAATCTTGATGAAGGCGTAGCTGGAACTGAACTTCCGATTTGTAACTCAATGTGCTGCATATATAATGAAGTCATTCAGCGCAAATACCGGAGGTACGGATTGCAACCGCGACGGGTGATGGGGACGAGTAAAGAGATCAATCCCGTACACGCAAACAATGGCCGGGAACGTATGGCACGTTTGGTGGACATAATTTATTTCAACATAAGCCAATATCTGTACAATATAAACCATAGACCACTCAAAAGCGAGGGTTAGCAAAACTCCCGTGGAGCCAACAATGACTTCTAACATGTCATGCCGTTTGGGAGACGCGGATATTTGATACGGTAACAGGTCGCAATTTCTCTATTCGTGTAATTATCGCTGCTCATACGCCCCATCTGTGATCCGCTGGGACTCTGGCACTTCTTCTGGGGCTCCTAATGGCTCCAGTGGATATGAGGTGGTGGGGAGAGATTCGAGGAATTTGCGGTTTTTCTCATGAGCCTGGTACGGTAGATGGTTAGCTAATGCTTCAATTCGAGCAAGTAGAGCGCCGTTTTTCTCTAGCCACTGGCTGCAACACCAGACAACGGGATCGGAAACGTACAAATGGGAGTCCGCAATATCCACATGGTGCAATCTCTGGCTTAGCGGTGTTGATGAAGACCTTAGGATGGCCCAATGGTCCACCACCACCATCGCAAGAGACAATGTTACTCTTAGTCCATCTCACAGGTTGTTTGTGGATCAATTCAATGGCGGCATATGGGCGTGGCTAGTCGAATCACCCGTCAGTAGAAGATCCCAAGACAAATTCACTGTTTTACCAAGTGCCTCCCCCCGCAATCAAATATGCACAGGATATTGAATATCGCCGCAGTGTACACACCTGGTATTCCATAATCGTCTGTTCAAATCGAGGTCCAGACATAGCCACCGCCCTCGGTTGCTGACTTCTCGCCCAAGTCGTGGCTCTGTTCGGGGCCTGCATCTCTACCGCCTTGGTCGCCTGCTCCACGGATTCTTGCAAATCAACATCCTGGCCGACAGTGACCGATGGCACCTCGTTCGTCTGCGATATGCTCGTTACATGCTTTGGCGGATTGGGATCGTTTGTCGGGATGGCATTCTCGGACCGTTCGGAGAGACGGGGTGCGGTGGAGGTGTAATTGGCACGGCTGACGAGACGGGCCGGACGCGCTGCTAGCAGGCGCAAGCTAGATCGTGTGGAAAAGAGCATGGTGGGCGGCCTTGTGGACGTCGGAGGGACGCTGGCTTTTCGAGGATGGGCTCGTCGTGGGTTGCGATGTTGGACGTCGGCTTTGGGACATCGAAGGGCAAGCGGAACCAGCCAATCAGGTGGCGCGTCTTTGCACTCGGAGAAACCTCAGCGGAATTTCAACAAGAGCTCCGCGCAGCGACAACCACATCAAAGCTGGAACTATTCTCTGAGGAATTCTTGAAGCATTGGTAGTTTAAATAAACAGCTTTTAATTGATTTTTTTGTGAAAATATTACGACATATCGATTGACGACTCCACCATGCCACGATCGCAAAGAGAGAAGACTATGTCTTCTCGACTTCTAACCATGAAGGTACGGAGAGAATCCCTTCGCATTATCGACTCTTGGCCACAAAGTTGCTCTTCTAACCATGAAGTAGTTTATGCAACGCGCTGCTGCCGCATCCACAAGCACCCCAGCGACCCCAACCAGCCAAAAGTCCGCCCCCGACGGCGAGACCCCAACTCCATCACCAAAACGCCAGAAAGTATCCAACAGCGACGCTGTGGCCCCATCATCTTCAGACCTCCGAGCCATATCAGCTGCGATCAAAGCTGAGGAAGATAAGCGCGCAGCCGCGGTCGCGAAACAAGCAGCTGAAGCCGGAGAGACGGAATGGGTGCTTGAGTTCCCCTCGGGGACGGTCAAAACTGCTTCAATGGCTGTTGCGGAACCTGACGAGGAAGATGGAGAGTTAGATTACGGAGGAAGGAGGAGCTACGGCAATTACAAGAAGAAGACTAGAGCTGTGGTTTGTTTCTACACATGTGTTGTGTTCAACACACTTGCGCGGATGCACATTCTAACATGGTTACATGGATTAGGCATTAGCCCCTGCTGAAGAAAAGCAAGGCGGAACTGGCGAAGAAGAAGAAGACACGGACCTGTTAGCCATGATCGATTCAGAGAAGTCTCGCGGAGAATCCAGACGAAGCCACGGCCACGGACAATCGCACAGGCAGCACCAGGATCGATTTCCAAAGGGAATTAGCTCTGGGGGAGGTCGAAGGACAGGCGAAGACGATACACGAAATATCACCAGCATATCCGGTGGAATGTCGAGAGAGAGAAACCCAAACGGTGGGAAAAGGAAGGGGTTTAGATAGGGCGATGTGATGAAGAATCTGCTGGTATTGCCCTGCGCGAATTATCTAACGGCGCGACCACCGTGGTCTACGCAATAAATGTTACATGCACTCCCTCCAGGACCGGAAATGACTTCTGAACGATATACAACCCGAATATGTACGGTCCAGAACGCGCCCTAGGATATATGGCAAAGGTATGTTCAGAGCCTTGCCTTTTCCTTCTGGTGCTTTTCCTCCCACTCCTTTTTACCGCGATAATTTATCGCCCAATTCCACGCTGCAACGCTAATCCCCAAGGGCGGAGCGAGCAGCAGGACCCAAGCCCACCATCTTGGACTCGAGGCTTCTATGCGCGTCATGGCCTTTTTAATTTCAGCCTCCAGCGCTGTTTTGTCCCCATCATTCCACACGATAACGCCCCTCGCGGATTCCACACCGCGAGATTGTGCGCGCTCCACCTTTCCCAACACATTACCCTGACTCTTGACACGATTCTCCGCATCCTCAGCACTGAGATGCGGATCCCTTGACCGCAGTCGTTGCATCTGCACCGCCGGATCCTTGACGCCAACGACAATCACTGTCCCACAGAGCGAATCCAACCCACTCTCAAATAATAACGGAATATCCAGCACCACCGCCCAGTGACCTGTCACGTAATATTTCAGTAGCGCACGATACATCTCCCATCTCACAGCCGGATGGACGATCTTATTTAACACTGCGCGGTCCCTTTTTCGCTCCTCTGAGTCGCCAAAAACGCGTCTGCCTAGCACGGGACGGTTTAAGGGACGGCCCTTTCCTGGCGTTTCTTCCGGCAGGAGAAGGTCGGGTGTGGTGGGACCAAAGTATTCGACTATGGCCTTGTAGCCAGGAGTACCTGGTTCGACGACTTTACGAGCAAGGACATCGGCGTCGATTATGGGGAGATTGTATGGCGGTGCGGATAGGAGGGAGGAGACGGTTGATTTGCCGGTCGCGATGGAGCCGGTGAGACCGATTAGGAGCATGAGGGGCGGCCTTTTTCGTTGATCTCGAAGTATATGCGTGTAGAATGCGGCTGTCTCTGTAATGCAATGAAGTCGCGAACTGATCGAGCCTTATAATTTATATATCGGAGTATATGTCATCAATGAAAAGTGGATGTTACGTCTGTTCAATCTGGTGTATGTGCAGTCCGCGCTCGGGACGGAAGTTTATAGATGCTCGTCAATGGATCGAAGAAGGACACGAGGGAAGAAAATTCGGACGTGGCACGATCAAGTTGAGTATGTACAATGCTGGTCTCTGTCCCAAAGAACGCTCTGTCAGCTTCTTCTCTCTCAGAATCAATCAAAAGCGTTGCCTTTACGTACCTGGCGGTTATCCGCGCCCCTGGCTCTCAGTTGGAGTTTCGAAAGATTGGGGCCAACAACGGCTAAATACCGTATTCAAAACCAGTGGCCAGCAGAAAACTTAGATATGCGATTAAAAGCTCAGTGAAAAGTAGAAGAAATGAGAGTTGGAAACCAGGAGCGTGGATGAAGTTGAAAGAAGTGGTGTCGGAGAGCGATGACCTGTTGATGACGCTAAAATGAGGGATCAAGATCGCGGCGCCGCGCAAAGGAGACAAACATCAACCTCGGCTTTCAACAACCCGACAGAGTGATACGGAGGAGAAGAAATGATGGATTAGCCCTTTACAGCTTTATATTGCTGCATCTGTAAAAAAACGCTACTCTGGACGTTCATCAACCACCCGACCTATTCCGTACGTCGTTGGGGATATGCAGAAGATATCTATGACCCTTGCTGACGCGATGACACAAATCCACGAACGTCGATCAGAAACCAGAAGTAACAAGCCCATTAGATGCCCATTATCTCAAATTTTGACTCTAACAATGACAGTTTCGGATGTAAAAGGGGGCAGAATTGAATACTTGCTCCAAACCGGCTCCAATTGCGATAAAACTCCCGGTGAAGAACGAATCTAGCTATATCTCGCAATCGCTCATAGATAATATCACTGCACATCTCCACCCCCGAAATCATCCATCCCCGTGTCTTGTCCATCGTTATTCATGGCACCCTCGCCCGCAAGTACTTTTGTCCGTGGAATTGATTCAGGCAGGGAGGTAGGGCCGTTGTCTCCAGGTGTCACAGCGACGACGTTATCGTTCTCATCGACAAACTCAAAATTATACCGTGACAACAGATGCGGGATAGCAGAAAGCTGCGGGCCGTATCGGGCGGTGTTATCGTACAACTCGAACAGCGGAACGGCGAGGAGTTTCATGTTCTTGGGGACGGACAAGACTTCTAAAGCAACACGTCAGTGATCTCATTCACAAACAACCAATTCCAGCTCATAACAAACGAGATGTAGAAGAAATAAGTAAAAGAGATACGCACTCTTCTTCGGTAGTTGTATGAAATACAACTTCTTGCACTCCTTTGGCCTCGTCACATGTCCCGGCAGAAACGGGTACATAAACGTCTCGAAATTCGGCCTCCACCACTGTGCCAGGGTATCTCCCACCTCCCAGTCCTCATTGACGCCTTCGCCCGTAAACTGAGATCCAACGGGCGCCAAGCGTTCGTTTAATCGGGCCTTGAAACCCTCGACCTCGTCGTCTGTGTATTTGAGGTAGTCGCCGGGTCTGCATAATACCATTCACGTTTTAGCAATCCATACTCAAGGATAATAATCCCATCATGTCCCGTGCCAGCTCCAACGAGACTACAAACTTACAGTTTAAAAAATGCATTCGCAATTTGCAACATCAACACATGCGGATGGTTATGCTCATGGCATACCAACACCCCCTCGCACGTCCGTCGCATGCCATACTGCTCATAGTGCTCTTCCAACCTCTTTAGCCGTGCCAGCACTGACGGGTCTTCTTCAGGCTGTGTCTCTTTGGTGCCGAATGTGTAGTTGGAGAGGGGGTAAAGACGGATCGTTTCTGGCTGTCGGGCAGAGAAGGATTTTGGGATGGTCGGTCTGTTTAGAGCAAATTCGAGGAGCAAAAAGTCAGTAGAGAGCTCAGCGCGTTGTAGCCTCTTGTTAGAGGTGGAAACAATGACGTAGAACGCGGAAGGACATGTTGCGCGACTTACGGGCGCGAGCTCTGCTGAGCTGTTGATGAGACTGTGGACATTATTGCTAGCTCAGGTCGCGCGTAGAAGATACCAGGAAGGTACAATGAGTTTCGACGAAGTCGTTTAGTATGGATGATGAGAAGAGAAACTGACGAGGAGAATGGCTCTAGGAGCTCCGCGAGGTCCGATCTTCTGAGATGCGTTGAAGCTCAACTTGGGCGATATCAGAACGGCGGAATATTAATTTTCCGGGGCCGATCTGTCTGCCGGACCTGACAAACTCCATCACGCAAACACAGTTCGGTCGACAAGCATGAAGACAATAATATATGATCATACGCTCAATTCAGCTATCTAAATCTCATGCAATGCTATGTGTCAAATGCACTCCAAGTCTAGGAAGGAAAATTACTATACAATACTGCAGAAGCTCTGAATGCCAACTGAAGATCAACGATGTCAGGTATCCAGAAAGAAAGCAACGAGAAGACGATGCAAGATATGTGACCAAATGGCGATATTAACTCTCAAAGACACGATAGAAATTGGACTTTGCTCAGAGCTTGGGCTCAAAATCCTCGTACTCGCTCAGATCCACAACGGGAGCTGCAGCCGGGCTAACAGTGAGACGAGCTTTGAACTCAGGCACACTGGTAATGTAAATGGGTTGCTTGGACAAAACACCGTTAGTACCGTTGATGCCGTTGACGCCGTTGACTCCATTCACTTGCACCGTCTCTGTCGCAGCCTCGCCGTTGGCCAAAGCTGGCTTTACATCAACCTTGGGTAGTAATTTGGCAAGAAGCTCGCTGCCTTGTTCAACAATGGACGAGACCTGATCCTCCGCGAGCTTCACTTCGTCCGTCAGGAACTCCTTCACTGTCCGCGTCACAGCACCAATATCCTCACTCGAAACTGTCACGCTTTCAAAAGCCTTGTTCAATTTCTCATTGTCGACATCGACGTTGACCGAAGCCAAGAATTTCTGAAGTCCTTGGACCACAGCCTCCTTCTGTCCATCAGAGGCAACAGGGGCGCTTGCTTGTGCCTTCATATGTACAGAAAGTTTGGCGCGGGAAGAAGATTGAGGATCGATGAATTCCCGATAGAACTCCATGATCTCAGCCCTGGTGAGTGGTCTGACCGCTTCGGCATCTGTCTCATGTTGCAAGAAATCGTAATATTCGGATCCGATGTGTGACCAATAGCGACTGGTCTCTGAAGAGAGGTTCTTCAACTGCTCGAGTCGCTTATTGATAACGCTGCGCTTATGGGCTTCAAACACAGCATCGGTCATGTTATCCAGGACTTCAGCGAATCCAGATAGGAATGAGTCGATACGGGTCTCGAGATAATCGCAGTCGCGCTCGCTCTGAATAATCACACGATATCCAAGTGTTGTTGCAGAGTAACGTGCACCGCTCCAAACAACATACCCCAACTGCTCCTTTGTGCGAAGCTGATCAAAGGCCGGCTCGCTCGC